>JAXCGZ010015714.1:12500-45000 GCA_037179515.1 Halocaridina rubra | reverse complement strand
GAGAAGTGGTAAGCATTTTTTTTTTTTCATGCTAGTCATACATCATTAAGCTCCTACATTCACTACCAACATTAACACTTCGTGCATCTCATACGTATATATATTCACTTGCAACTTCCTTGTTTCACATACCCTTCCAAAATCAATTACCAAATGATTCAGTTTATTCTCAGTATGAGCCACCAGTACAGTCTCATCCGCAAATATTAAGAGATTCAATTTCCGCAAACTTCCCCACTCACTCACTAGTACCAAGCCTGTCTACTACTCTCACTTATTTCCCTTACCACTCCATCCATATACACATTAAACAACCATGGCGACATTACTTGACCTTGACGTAACCCTACATTCACCTCAACCAATCACGCATACCATTTCCGACTTTCACGCATGATTTACTATTCATGTAAAAACTCTTCACCGCATTCAACAAACTTCCACTTACTCCATCCAGTTGCAACACACTCCACAACACCTCTCTATTAATCCTGTCATACGCTTTCTCTAAGTTCATAAAATCTCAAAAAGTGTCCCTACCTTTCTCCAAGAACTGCTCACACACCTGTCTTACCACAAACACCTGATGCACACATCCTCTTCCTCTCCTGAACCCACACTGTTCTTCCCAATCAAGCTCACAGTACTTTACCTAATTCTCTCAATCAACACATTTCTATATACCTTACCAACTACACTCAAGTAACTAATTCCTCTTAAAACTACTACTACACATACTTATCTCCTTTCCCTTTATAAAGTGGAACTACGCATGCACTCCTCCATCATCTGGGACCCTTCCTTTCCTGAAACATACATTCAACAACCTAACCATCCATTCTACTAATGCCTCCCCACCTTTTGACAAGCATTAAACATGATACCCATCTATCCCTGGTGCTTTACCTGCTTTCATTGCTCTCAATGCCAAATGTATCTCCTATTTTGTTTTTTTCGATCATTCTCATCACCCAACATTGGCATTTCCCATGGATTTTCCACAGCTAGAATTTCTGGCTTTCAATCATCTTCCTCATTTATCAGTTTCTTGACATACATAGCCCATCTCTGTTTCACCTTTATTTCGTCTACTAGCAAGTGCCCATCTGCTCTTTTCACCCTCTCCTCCCTACCAGACTCACCATTCCTCACTCTTTTTACTTCGTTCCAAAACATCTTTTTATTCCTTTCAATATTCACAGACAAGCATCTACCTCACTTTACATTTGCTTCTCTTTTTGCCTCCCTCACTAGGTAATTCGGTAACCTCCTCTTTGCCCTATAACTTTCATATGCCTCTACATTACCAACCTGCAACCATACCTGCTTCTATTCAATTCACTACTGCACTCACCTGCTCATTCTACCATTCACTACCTTTCCTTTTACTTGCACCTGTTGGTTTCCTTCCACACAATGCCTCAGCACAGTTTATAATTTCCTCCTTGAAACAACCCCATTCTTCTTCCACTCCCTCCTCCACTTTCTCTTTCACTACATTCCTCAGACTAGCCTTATACTTACAGTCTTTCTCTTTCTTAATCAGTTCACTCACTTTTAGCACCTCTTTTCCTCTCTCGCTTCTCCTCTTTCTCCACTTCTCTCCCACTCTTACTCTACTTTCCATTAAAAAATGATCAGACTTTCCACCACTAGCACATCTCAGTACATTCACATCCACGTCTCTTCCAATTACCCTCCTGTCCACCTCAACATAAGCCATGAATGCTCTGTTCACTACGTTACCATTACCTATTTGACACATGTATACTTGTGCACATCCTTTTTAAACACAGCATTGGTAATAAACATCTCTCTCTCAATACACATTTCTATCATTTTCTCTCCACTCTCATTCCTATCACGTACTCCATACTTCCCAATCACACCATCCACTGGCTCATTCCCTACTCTAGCATTCAAATTTACATCAACATCACATTCATTCCCAATTCTATCATACACTCGTTCAATTTCATCCAAAATTCTTCTCATTTCTTCCTCACTTCTTTCACTGCCAGGGCCATATGCAGTCACAAATGCCTAAACCTCGCATCCCAGTCTCATATTAGCCACTATTACTCAAGATGACACTTCCTTCCATTCCACCAAACACCTATTCATCTCTTCACTTACCAAGAGAGCCTCTCCTTCTCTTCCTTGCTCTCTCTCAACTCCAGAAACTCTACTTACCACACTCCCAAACGTCACCTCACCATTCCCTTTCATCTAAGTTTCATTCTGTACAATCACATCCATCTTTCTCTCCACAACTTACTCCCTATATCCTCACTCTTACTTTTACTTACACCACAACCACACACATTCAGATACCCAATTACTAGGGTTCTGGCTGGATCTTGCAAGCCAGAATATCCCCACTTTTCTTTACTATTTGTAGAAATACAATACAGAGGAGGGCATTTCCAGTCCCCCTGCTCTGCCCCATTTAGTTAACTTTTACGACATGCAGAGGAAAACTGAGAAAGTATTCTACCCCACTCCCTCAGGGAGAGTTTTTACAGTACATATATTGTAATACAAAGATGTATGAACGTCTGCTTTAGCAAACAATTAAATTATATCTTTTAATATTAAGTACTGTACTGTATTGCTTAAAACAACTTAGAACCATTAACATAGATTTCGGTTAAAAATACATATAAATAAAACCATGATATCAACACAAAAATTCAGAGCAGGAAAATATTCTACATCACAATTCACACTCATTAAATGGGGCAGAGCAGGGGGACTGGAAATGCCCTCCTCTGTATTGTATTTGTACAAATAGCAAAGAAAAGTGGGGATATTCTGGCTTGAGAGATCCAGCCAGAACCCTAGTAACTGGGTCTCTGAATGTGTGGAGTTGTGGTGTAAGTGAAATTAAGAGTTGATGAAATAGGTGTCATTTTCATCACCGTCACAAATTCTATGAAAAAAATAGTGAGATTCTTTAAACATGTCCCATCCACTCAAAAATCCCTACATGTTAACTAAATAAGGCAGAGCAGGGGGACTGGAAATGCCCTCCTCTGTACTGTATTTCTACAAATAGCCAAGAAAAGTGGAGATATTCTGGCTTGAGAGATCCAGCCAGAACCCTAGTAATTGGGTCTCTGAATGTGTGTGGCTGTGGTGTAAGTGAAAGTAAGAGTTGATGAAAGAACTGTCATTTTCATCATAGTCACAAATTCTATGAAAAAAATATTGATAGATTCTTTAAACATGTCCCTTCCACTCAAAAATCTCAGCAACTTTTATTGATAAAAGTTTTTACAGTGCAAATATTGTAATACAAAGATGTATGAATCTCTGCTCTTTTATGTACCACTCACGTTAGGCTGATGGTTCTATTATTTGAAGGATCAGTTTTGTCACAAGATTGAAATTGAATGTCACATTTCCCTGCTTCCAATCATCAAGCATATGCGCCTTTCCCATGATTTACAAATAATATATAAAATTGCAAGGCTATCTTATTTACTGAAATCTTAAGCAGTTTGGCTGAAGTAACATCTAGCTCACCCTATTTATAGGAATTATTTTTTGAAGCAATTACTAAACTATCAAGTATTCAGTCATATGTCATTTAGCCAAGATTTTGCAATCAAATTTTCTCTGGTATAAAATAAAGAAAGGGAATATGCAGGCAGATGTAAATGTGCCCTGAAACAAAGTGTGCAAGTCATTGTAATTCAAGATATACTTAACAGGACCATACTGACGATATGGGTCATATGAAAATAGTCCAAATGATCTGTAAAAATATTTACAAATACATAAAATATATTTTGCTATTTAAACAACAAGTTACATACAAATATTTGCTGCATGCTACATGTCATCAAGCCTTCTTATTACAAAGTAAGAGCGTAAAATCAAAGTATTCAAAACTTCAAGATATTTTGAAAAATTGCGATACAGAATATGCCTTACCACAATGAATGCTGCAAGAGGTTGCTGTAAGTTAAATTCTCCAAGATAAGGATTCTCTTTGTTATTCTCCACCCTCATCTCCACCGCTAGTTTGACTATATTGGCATCTCGAGTTGGAGGCATGTTTCACTCAACTACTCTCCTTTACAACCTGCAATATGAAAATTATCAATAATATGCATAAATTCGCTCTAGGGATGTGTGTTTGCATATATGTGTGTGTTCGTCGACTTCATATATGACGTACAATTTGTAACACGATATGGCCGTAAACATAAGCTGGAGGACAGAATACCGAGACTCATATGTAAAGCATAGTATGTTGTACAGTAAACAAAATGCAAACTGCGATAACAAAACTTATTTCTTTTCTGTAATTGAGTTTTATTTTATTTTATAATTTCCAGATTGGCAGTCACAACTTTAAAATTATTTGCACAAGTTGTGAAAAGTTTATTGCAAGGCTCAATCATCGTAAGTCAAAATATTATAAGCTAAGTACCATCTGCATAATGTTATAAACTAAGTACCATCTGTATATTTATTTTTCACATTAACTGCAAATAGCATATGTTGCTCAATCACTTCTGTGCCTATCTGTATATTTTGATGAAAAAAGTGAAAAGATAAGAAATCATTTTGAATCTGGCGATTGGTTTTCCTACTGAATTCAAGTACTTTTCTACTTATTCTACTGATAAAATATCTCTAAGAAATTATCATTGTGTATATCATTTATTGTTTAATATTGAATTAGGAGTCTATAACATCATTCAGTAGATGGCATCGCTAGGCCTAATAAATATGAGGATGAGTAACTGAAAGTGTAAAAGGCGATTCTATAGGGATAATGGAAATAGGTGAAATTTGGGTAATTAATGAGGGGACTGGTTAATAGTTAAGTTAGTTAGGTGAGTATTCTCCAAGTTAGGTAACACGATTAAAGTGAAAATATAAAATTTCAACAAAATTGTTTCCTTTTCTGTCATTCTGTGTCTTTCATTTATGCATGCGCACACCCCTTCAAATTTCTGATTCATGAAAACCATTTGAAAATATAAAATTGTGTTTTCCTATACAGTGATTTTCATGTGATTGCATGAATGCGACTTGCATATGCTGATACTAATACTTTTCAAAAATGCTCTTCGAATGATTAAGAGAAAAATGAGGGTTAATGTTATACCTCAACCTCACTTAGGAAAAAATCTAACATTTATTACAGTAGGTTACATTAGGTTACTTCAACCCCCAGTTAAGAAATGAGTTGATAATTGTAATTAGAGTGTATTAGTTGCTTTAAATATTTTATTGAATGCTTTGAATTTTCATTTCACTCAATGGGGTGTGGAAGTAATCATTCACCGTTCAATAAGTACCCATTGATAAAAAGGAAGAAGAATGTATATAGAAAGTAGTAAGCGATGAAAAATCACATTATATAATTTTCAAATTTAAGAATAATTTCTAGCCTTTCAAACAGATAGGAAAGTAAATATTTTCACACCTCGAACGAGTTGCTAAAACTTTTAAAAAATATATATAAAAGAACTAAAACTCAATAATTTCAATGATTAACTTTTTAAGTATGGTGAAGTAAATTAATTAACCTTGGGAAAATATAACCTAGCATTATCAAAATTTAATGATTTGTATCCTAACTCGAGGTGTGACCTGGAAGTAAACACACAGATAAAGAAAAAAAAACAATACCTATAAGCATTCAATCACAACCTAACCAAAACTACTATAACAGTTTTCTAAGATCGAATGCTCTATCAAAATACATACAGGCTGGTTTACAGTTTAGTGGGCCATGCCGCTCAACGACCTCATCCCTCCACTCAGGTAAAGTAGTTCGACTGTAGGTTAGGCAAGTATTTTTAGTTAGGATAGGAAGATGGGGGGTCCCAGCCCCCTGGCTAAGAGGTTAGGTAAGTGCGTTTAGTTGGGAAAGTAAAAAAATTGTTTCGTATGCCTATTGTGGGACACCTACAGTTTTGCGGGCAATACCAATGTTCAAAACCTACCAACAGATGGCGCTAGCCTCTAACTAGAGAACTGGCGGATGAATACACAACAAAAATGGCGACAATAGGCATACGAAACACTTTTATACTATCCTAACTAGAAATATCTACCTAACCTCTTAGTCGCCCCCCTGGAACCCCCCCATCATACAGGCTAGGGTCGAACTATTTACTTGAGCTCAGGGGTGTCGGAGGGGTGAGGTCGTAGAGCGGCATGGCCCGCAAAACTGTAAACTACCCCCTATTGTCGCCAATTTTGTTGTGTGTTCATCCGCCAATTCTCTAGTCAGAGCCTATCGCCATCTACTGGTAGGTTTTGAACATTTTGAACATTGGTATGGCCCGCTAAACTGTAGGTGTTCCTACATATGCAATGTTTGTAATCCTCCTTATAAAGAGATAGCCTAGGCAAAACACATACATACAGGAGAAGCATATTCACCCCAATAATATTAAGTTTTTTCCTTTACCCCCCGCTGAGCTTGGCATAAAAAGGGCGGTGTCCACTTCCTCACTCTAACAACGACACCACAGCAGCAAAACTATAAGTTTGAAATTACTCTTGCGCTCCAAGGCTACACGATATCTATATATGATGACTTATACATTATAAGAATACAAAGAAACGTCTATGAATACAGTTTCGCAAGAAAAAAAATTACTTACTGACTCACATATAACAGAGTTGTTTACACTTGCCTATCAAACGTCAACTCTTCTTCTTCCTCACCGGATGATAAGAAGTTCAGTCCAATGCCACACATGAACCACTCCTTATTTATTAAGTACATTAAAAGTAGTTTTGATAACATAAATAGGAAACAACATATATCAGTAGCCGTAAGGGAGAAAATACTTATTCCTTTGTATCTTGCCGGTAAGTAAATACCTGGACTAACAAAAAGATTAGGTACTCCCTAAGATATTCATAGGGGTACTGACCTAACATAACTATCTTTTTTCTTACCTATTATGTGACAACAATTGATCCCTATTTAGCAGTGCACACAGACGGATTAAAGCCATGGAATAATGCGGAATGCCCGTCACCTCCCGAATCGTTCGCTCTACCACTACAGTCCCATTCGATGTTAACTCTCTGGCTTTTCGCCGGAATAAACCAATCTAAATACTAACCATACTCTCAACGGTTCAGAACTTCACTGATCGGATAAAAAGTGTCGTTACCCCCGTAGTTAGGCAGTTTAGCTATTCTGTACATATTTAGGTATGAGGTACTACCTGAGGGAGGAGTGGTAGAGCTGTCAATAAAGTTAAAAGGTTTTTTCTTTAAAAATCGTACCGTGTATAAATAAATAAATATATATATATATATATATATATATATATATATATATATATATATATATATATATATATATATATATATATATATATATATATATATTATATATATATATATATATATATATATGTAAAGGTTTGTATTAATAATGAGCGTATATCATGGCTTCCAGTTTATTGTTGCAAGATGTGTGCCGGTCGGCTCAATCAATATAAACATTAGAAACCAAATAGGTAGAAGTACAATGAAAACAAAAGAGGTGCGATAAAGGGAATAACCTTATTATCAATAAAGGATTAGATCACTTATATCATAACATTCCTTTCCCCTAGAATTTGCAATACATCACATATAAAAAATAAGTCATCAACTTCTTAAAACAAGGCACACATGAAAATTCTATATAAGGAGTTCAAAACACTATTTACAAATTAAGACGATCAGGGGGCTTGATATTTCTCTGAGACCTTCTCACTACTGGAGTCTGTATAGGTAACTCATCACATGCACTATTACTTACATCTCTTGAAGGTACATTAATAACATCTTTTGAAAGTACACCATTTGTTTCTATAATATTAGAATTGGTTGTTAATTCACTAGGAACACTTGTTACAACAGGATTATCAGCTTCAATTTCACTTACAACAGGATTATCATAATCATTATTCAACATTTCATTATTAGACTGATTGAAATCTCCAAAATATCTATGCATCAATTGATCAGAATGTCTTTTCCATATCATATTCCCTGAACAATGTACTTGCACTTTATAATTTCTTAAACCCAATACTTCTACAATTCTACCTTCCACCCATAGTGGACCTTTACCATAGTTACGTGCAAACACAGCATCATCAACTTTGTACATGTTTTCTTCATTTGAAAGACTATCATTACATTCTTTACTTTCTTTCAGCTTTACATCTACAGTACCTCTGAAATTTCTATTAAACATAATCTCTGCAGGAGCTTTTCCTGTAGCAGAATGTACAGTTCTTCTATAGTTATAAAGAAAACGACAAACTCTAGTAGTATAATCTCCCTCTTTAAATTTCCTTAAACCCTCCTTAAATGTCCTTACAGCTCTTTCTGCAAGACCATTAGAGGCTGGATGATAAGGGGCAGGACAAACATGTTTTATACCATTCTTTTGCAAAAACACCTTCATTTCCTGTGATACAAAATTAGGAGCATTATCTGACACTATCATGTCTGGCAAGCCAAAATTAGAAAATACTTTCCTTAGGTGATTTATAGTGACACCAGATGTTGCAGAACTAGAGAACTGTATATCTAAGAACTTACTATAAGAATCAATGACAATTAGAAAATATTTACCATCAATAGGACCTGCATAGTCCATATGGACCCTAGACCATGGTTTTCCCGTATTAGGCCATGACAAAGTATTAGCTGGTGGTTGTTTATAATTCTTTGTCATCTCTGCAAGGTCTTGGTCAATCTTTGGCCACCAAACCCATTTCCTAGCCTCTGCTTTCATGGCATTTATTCCATTATGACCATTATGTAAATGAGTCAATATCTTACACCTCAACTCTACAGGTATTACAATACGATTCCTGTATAACACTACATCATTATGAAGAGACAATTCATCTTTAACATTACCATATTCCATGAGTAACAAATTATTTTCTTTAGACCAACCAAATCTTAGACAATTAATTAACTGAGACATCACTTTATCTTTCTTATTATATTGTCTAATTACCTTATAAGAAATTTCATCAAAATCAAGCAATTCCACTAATCTTACATACTCAGCAGGAATCCCAGACTGAATTTCATCTTCTACTGGAAGACGGCTAAGTGCATCGGCAATAACATTTTCCTTTCCAGGTTTATGCACTAGATCAAAGTCATATTGAGAAAGTAACAAAGCCCATCTTTGTATCCTAGAATTGGCATTCTGAGGAATTGGCTTATCTTTACCAAACAATCCTAAAAGTGGTTTATGGTCCGTTCTGGCCATAAATTTTCTACCCAAAAGAAAATATCTAAATCTTTTGACAGCGAAAATCAAAGACAATCCTTCTTTATCCAACTGTGAATATTTCATCTCAGCACTACTCAATTTCTTACTTGCAAAATAAATAGGTCTTTCTACTCCATTGACCTTTTGCAATAACACACATCCTACACCAACAGGTGAAGCATCAACTTCTACAATCAAGGGATATGACCCATCAAAATTTACTAATACTTTAGAGTCTACAAAATCTTGTTTAAGACATTTAAATGCATTCTGTTCAATCTTTGTCCATTCAAACTTGGCACCTTTTTTCAGTAAATCATACAATGGAGCTGATTTAGTTGAAAAATTCTTAATAAATCTACAGTAAAATGTAATCATCCCTAAAAATGAGTGGACCTCTGCTACTGAGGTAGGACAAGGAGCATCCAAAATTGCTTTAACCTTCTTTGGGGATGGTTTTATTCCTTCACTTGATATACAGTAACCTAAATATTCAATACATTCCATATTTAAAACTGTTTTACTCTTATTTATCTGTACATTATGAGATTGCAACACATTTAAAACTTTCTTGAGTCTCTCATCATGCTCATCTTTAGTTTCACCACTGACAACTATATCATCCATATATGCAGCAATACCATCAATATTACATAAGATCTGTGAAATAAATCTTTGAAAAATACCAGGAGAAGAGGACAAGCCAAAGGGCAACCTCTTGTATTTATACATTCCTTTGTGTGTATTAATAACTAAAAACTCTTGACTTTGTTCTTCAACAGGTATTTGCAAATATGCATTCTTCAAATCAATCTTAGAAAAAATTTTGCCTTTGCCAACACTGCACAAAAGTTCATCAATCTTAGGCAAGGGGTATTTATCACATTGTATTTGCTTATTCAAATGCTTAAAATCTGCACATATGCGAATTTCTTTCTTATTCTCTTTTAACACAGGTACAATAGGTGCAGCCCATTCACTATGAGATACAGATTCTATAATATTTTCACTTACAAGTTTATCAATGGCCTCTTCAACCATCTCTTTATGGTAAAATGGAACAGTACGTGCTTTTACAAACTTTGGAATAGCATCACTCTTTATATGAATTTTAGCTACAATGCTAGAAATAGGTTTGCTTACATTAACATTATAATCTTCAAACACTTGTTCAATACTTACATTATGAACATTGTTAACCTTGGTACTTCCATCTAATCCTGCTAAATAAATACCAACTTGTTTCATTAGATTTTTACCACATAAATTTGTATTCTTTGAACCAACAACATAAAAGACTTGTGATACATTATATCCATTATACACAACAGGAGCAACCACTTTTCCCAAAACCTTTATTTTAAAATCATCATAAGCCTGTAAGGGTTTCTTACATTGTTCAACTTTCAAATTCAACTTCTCAACCCAATCTTTATTCAAAGTTGAAACAGTAGCACCACTATCAACCTCAAAAGGAACTTGGATCTTATTAACAGAAAAATAAAATTGTTCAGCATGAACAGCATAGATTTTATCTCTGACAGTTAACACTTTATCATCCTCATCATCATTATCACTTAATGATACATCTTGATCATTCACAATCTTTACAGTTTTCCTACTATTAAACTTAGGTTTACTCCTAAAATCTTTCTTGCTTGGTCTATTTGAACCTTTAGCTGTACTATAACCACTCTCTCTTTTGGCTTCTTTACAAACCTTCTGTAAATGACCCTTTTTATGACAATTATAACATGATAAATGCTTAAATCTACAATAAAAGCAGTCATGAGAGGAACCACAATGTTGACAAGATAAACCTACATATTTTCTTCTTACAACTTGAACCTGTGACTGAACCTCATCTTTCTCACTTACAAATGCTTTTTCCATGTTCAAAATTCTCTCCAAAATAGCCTGAGAGGTCATTGCTTGGAGATCTATGTTGAGAGCCACTATATTTGAAAAATAAACTTCAGCATCTACAGCCATAAATAACTGATCTCTTACTCTACCATCAAATTGGTTGCCAAAATTACAATGCTTTGCTAGAGCCTTTAAATCAGCATACAATTCTTTTACACTCTCATCCTTCCTTTTTTTTCTTTGCTGGAAGGCTAGCAAACTTCTGTGATAAGAAGGCGTAACAATAAAATGACCTTTCAATAACTGAACCAAGTCTGCATAAGACTTTGTGTGGGGCAAATCAGGAGCACAAAGATTGCCTAAAACACTAAAAACATCAGTACCCAATGACACAAGCAGGAGATTTTTTTTCTCGTCAGCCTCAGTGACATTTAAATGACTAAAATGTGCCTCTAATAGGCTTAGCCATAATTCCAAGGAAATTTTCGATGGATTAAAACAATCAATTCTAATCTGATTCAACGACGACGACATTGCGGACCTATTCTGTAATATTACCAGTATCCACAAACACTTAGGCTAATGTAGCACCCAAACAACCGACAATTCGATATGCTAGGGTAGCAAAAACGTATGCTAGGCTTGAAGAAACATGCGCCCAAAACTGCAGCAACATCATACAGGGCACCTAGGCTTAAATCCAACACTAGCCTAGTCGAGGTGAATCACGCAGCATCAATCCAGGATCCAATTAGGCATAACCATGGTAGCCTAATCCTGGCGTCGGCAAACAAAACATTTGGCACCTACCAGAAATCTTGCAAGGCGAATCTATTTAAGCCAGTAATATAACCAAACTCAAGAGGTTTCCCATATCCATGAAGGGTTTACTCGTCGCCAAATGTAAAGGTTTGTATTAATAATGAGCGTATATCATGGCTTCCAGTTTATTGTTGCAAGATGTGTGCCGGTCGGCTCAATCAATATAAACATTAGAAACCAAATAGGTAGAAGTACAATGAAAACAAAAGAGGTGCGATAAAGGGAATAACCTTATTATCAATAAAGGATTAGATCACTTATATCATAACATTATATATATATATATATATATATATATATATATATATATATATATATATATATATATATATATATATATATATATATATATATATATATATATATATATATATATATATATATATATACCAGGATAATATGACTGACGACGGCAAAGGTAAATAAGCATTGATCCTCAAACTAGGAATTAAATATTGTCTTATTGATCATATGCTAATTTCTTTAACATTAAATTTCCTCTAATTTATATAATACTAAACTAATGCGGTTAAAAATCATTCTTGCAAGATCTGAGCTTCAAATTTACAAGCTTTTATCGTTTCATTTATACTTGTTTTAAGTGACAAAGGTTCTATTACATGAGGCCCCATATCCGTTCCACCTTAAGAGACTCCCAGTAATTATATACCTATGCTTGATTTCCTTGCACTCCTACCCACTTTGTAAGGGGGAGTGGCCTATCCAAAAGTACACATATTCACCCCAAGATAAACATACCTCAATCACTCCTCTTAGCTCCTTGGCGCTAAAAGGTTGCCATGAATTCCTCCCCCACCATGCTGCTTGGGAGACCCAACAGAGCAGCTGGTTTACCCTCATTGCTTTATCACATTTCACACCCATCTACACCCACGAAACTGGTGCCAGAAATACGCAATCTCAGTTATGATGAGAGGCTGAGGGAATTAGACTTACCATCACTCGAAGCTAGAAGAGTAAGGGGGGATATGGTGACAGTCTTTAAATTCCTTCATGGTTATGATAGAGTGGATAGGGATCGATATTTCGATATGGCTGGCTCTAGAACTAGAGGTCATAGCTTGAAGCTTCGTAAGAAAACTTCTTTGCAGGATGTAAGGAAATACTTTTTCAGTGTAAGAGTAGTTGATAATTGGAATTCGCTAAGCGAGGAGGTAGTTAATGCTATCTCAATCCATAGTTTTAAGGACAGGTATGATAAGTATCACTAAGTCTAAAATGGAACCGATCAGGAGACGGGAAGATACGAGCTTTGGGCTCTTTCCCGTAAACACAATTAGGTAATCACAATTCGGTAATAACTATTAAGTGTGCTAGCAGGTGCAAGAAATCCCTTTATTTTGCGTTACATGCACAGAGTCTTTCTCCTCTCATTCCTCTCTTTTGCACTTTATCTTCCTTATCCCGCTGATATACCACATGCATCCAATGTTCTTCTCACCCCCATCAATCCATCTCTTTGTAAGTTTTCCTTTACACTTCGTAGGACAATGAAAATTACTCACTTACCTTACTCTCACTGCAGTTTTTTTTTTTTTTAATCTCCATATTATAATTACTTTTATTTCTTGTCATCACGTTCATCATAAACGTTATACTGGACAAGTTTTTTTTTCAAATTATTTATATCAGGTGACCATTGCACAATGAAAAAAAAATAAGAACATAGAATTTCACATTTATTTTAACTGCATGTTATAAGATCCAAGTAACAGGGATAAAAGAACAAAGGACTGGCATTTCTTCCAGTATTTTATATTTTTTCCTCGTCACAAAACATCTGGCAGAGGAATATCTGCCCTGTTCCATGAAGCTGGTCTGACTCTCTGAGTATATGTCTTGTTAATCAGAGAGAGTAGAGCAAGCTCCCCTTGGGGTCCCATATTCTGAATCATCGAGTATGTGATTCTGTCCACACCTTGGGCTGTGTTTTTGGAGCTGTTGCTCACTTTCTGCAGCTCATTCAGAGTGAAGGGGGCATCTACTTGATCTTAAATGTTGATGGCCTTTTCTACTTCATCCCATCTTGCAATGGTGAGATCCTGAAGAGTTGTTCAGACTGCGATGGGGAGCTGGTCGGAGTTAGCCCTCTCCGCGAATTTGGTGGAGAGTTCTTCAGCTACCCTGCTGGGGTCCCTGTAGGGGATGGTTCTAGGAGGTCTTCCTTTAGTGAAGGAGTTGATATTCCTCCACATTTGGCCCACAGAGCAGTGAGCATCTAGGGTGGAACACCATTCAAGCCATTTTTTCCTCTTAATTTCTCGTGTCTCTTTATGGAAATGTTCTTTGACTATCTGGAAAGTACGGTAGAAGTTTTCAGTGTGGCAGTTCCTGTGCAATTTAAGGACGACGTGCCCTGTAGTTTAATGTTGACAGCAAGGACGTGGACACCTTTGCGGCAAAAGACAAGTTGGGTGATTTATTTGGCCAGCAAGTTTTTCATGATAAAGGTGGTGCTGCCTCTATTCTCCCCCGGACATCAGTGCTGGTAGAATCCCTGGTATCCGGAGACTTTAGGAGTGTTTTGATCCGTACACAGGGTTTCTTGAACCATGGTGACATCGATATTGTCAGCCCTGGCAATGCCTTCCAAGTGTTGGATTTTTGTCTCAAACCCTGGGCATGCCAGTGAATGATTCCGAGATTAGGCGTCATGAAGATTTAAGAGGTGGAGGTGGAAGGAGCTGCGGCTTTTTGAGACTGGCAGTGGTTCCTGGAGACGAGGGCTTGGGCAACGATGCTATGAGCAGTTTTAGCAACTTGATAGAAGACGTTGGCAGTGAAGAGTCAAACGGCTGCTTGAGTAGCCTGAGTAATGAGGCTGGTGATGTCTTCAACTGTGAAGAGGGGTTGAGTATTGGGGATGGGTTGGGATGAGGAGGTAGAAGAAGGTGATTGGAGAGGCTGTTGTGGAGTGGGGGTGTGGGTGTAATGTCTGGGGTCCCAGGACCTGGTGTAGTTAAGAGGTCTGTTAGTGATGCTAGCTGTAGTCTGAGTGTTGCAAGAGGTGGTGTTGCGTGTCTGAATGTTTTGTGGGGTGGTGATGTTATTGTGGGTGTTGTGTTGGGTGTCAGTTGGAGTGTGACTGTTGAGGAGGTGGTTGGAGTTGGTGTGGAAGTAGTAGCAGTAGGAGGTGTAGTCTGTGTGTCAGGGCCCAGGTTAGTGTTGTGTGATGGGTGTTGGGTCTGGGTGGGGTAGGAAGGATATGTGCCAGGGATTGGAGGAGCAGGAGTGAAGGTAGAGTTGGTGCAGTTGGCAGCAGGAACAGAGGAAGGGAATCTCTGAGGAATCCTCTTCAGCCTCGCAGGACAGCAATTATTCCATGTTTGGTGGCACCCCAGGCAGTAAGGGCACTAGGACACTATCTCTTCATTGGCCTTGTATATTCATGAGGCAATGGTCGGTGGCATGCCCCCCCCCCCACTGCAGGTACCACATCTCACTGGGAAATGGCAGGTGTTCCGGTGATGGCCAAACCGTTGACAGCGGAAACATCTCAGGGGTTCAGGGTATATTCCTTGAGATGGAATTTGCCCCAGATGCCAAGGTTCAGTTGGGCAGGAGGTGGACTGCAGTTGTGGACCAAGACTTGCTTTGAAGGGATGGCTTGCCCCTCAAGCTTTGAGGAGCAGCACAAGGCAGAGGTGATGTATGACTTCCCCATTGACCAACCAATAGGGAAGTTAACGAGGATGAACTTCCTTATATTTTGAGCTGGGGTCATATTGGCCAGGTGAGGAGAGTTGAGGTCACAGATCTGCTCTGCAGCTTCGGTGGAGGATGGGTGGATGATAAATTCACCCTGTACATTGGGTTTGACTGTGCAGCCATACTCAGTGAGCTGGGCTCTCTAAAGGTGGCGGACTTTGGAGCTGGAGGGAGGGAACTGGAGCGGCAGCGCTCTCCTGGCAGCTGCCAGAGGCCATCCTTTGTCTCTTCTTCTTTCCCACAAGCATCCGCCTCTCCCGGGGGGTCAAGTTTCATCCCTCCATCCAGGGGGGGGGGGGGGTAGTAGGAGAGTTAGAGGAGGGCATGACTAGAACCTAGTCATGTATATGAGGTTATGAATCATATCATAACACTGAGGATACACAAACGGGGGTGAAAAAAAAATAATAGAAAAAAGAAAAACCTGAAAAGGTATTTTATTACTTAGGTGAGCACAGAACACACATTATATCCGAGTTGGTTAGCACAGAAAAAAAATCTGAAATGGAAATTATCACTTAGGTTAACACAGAAATAAAAATCCCTGAAACGAAAATTTATCACTGAGTGCCTAGATAATAAACACTAATAAACACTTAGTACTGTACACGAAACATAACCTGGAAAAAAGGAGAGAATTAACACAGTTTTATAGCATAAAAAGGCACCTGAAGGGAGACGAAAAAAAAAAAATCCTTAAACCTGCTTTTTCTTTTTTGACTCGCAAAAGAGTTAAAAAAAAAGGGTAAAAAGCGTAAGTTTCGATTTATAAGTGTCCCTATTCCGATTTTACTCCGGAATAGTGGGACACTTTTATAAAGATACACAATAATCAAATCAATAATTTCAAAGAGTATCTATCATCTTCCCGATTATGTATGATAGATAATTTTTAAAGAAATGACATATGATTGGGTCCAAGGAATATTAACCGGGCTAGGACGGTTCCTTCTTTCAAAGAACTTTTGTTTTGGCAGCTGTGATCGTTATTCTGAGTGAATGCCCTTTCTAACCTCAGGACGTGGCGGATCCCGATTACTAGACATACAGACTCAAAGTTGCGGACGCTAACGCTTTGCCAAGGTGACCGCTTAAGTGTATATATATATATATATATATATATATATATATATATATATATATATATATATATATATATATATATATATATATATATATATATGACCACTTAAGTATATATATATATATATATATATATATATATATATATATATATATATATATATATATATATATATATATATATATATGACCACTTAAGTATATATATATATATATATATATATATATATATATATATATGTATATATATATATATATATATATATATATATATATATATATATATATATATATATGAGAGAGAGAGAGAGAGAGAGAGAGAGAGAGAGAGAGAGAGTAGTCACCGTGGCTCAAGCGGTAGTGTCTTCGACTTTGAGGTGTCAGGTTGAGGGCTCGAGCCCCGTCACAGTCTGAGGTTAGCAAGGGCGTACACTCAGGAAAAGGATTACATCTGCCAAAACAAGTCCTTCGCAAGAAGGCAACCGTCCTAGCTCTTGGTAGAAAAGGGAGTCCATGACGTAAAACCGGAACAACATATATATATATATATATATATATATATATATATATATATATATATATATATATATATATATATATATATATATATATATATATATATTACATGAGAGCTGAACGGTTGATTTTTTCATATCTGTATATTGCTTCACCAATGCTCTCGCATACCTCATATGTTAGTCACTAAGCATGATGAACTGATGGGGGACGCTACACGAGGGAGACCATTACCCTCTCCTTGTATAAAAAGATTGAAAGATATTGTGCAAGATACTTGAGAAAGTTGAAAGAGTTGTTTAATTGGTACAGGAACAAAGGGTAATTGTTACTAGCTACAATGGAATGGTGTAAAGAGACTCCTTTCACAGGCTTTTTAAGGCTTTCGCCTGGCAGGAATGATTACTGAAATCGAAAACTTTTATGAAAAACATAACCTCAAAATGGCATATCATATTTTTGCCAATGTTTCCTAATTTCCACCAGGCATAATTAGTTGTAATTGATGTTTTTGAAAATATACCAAATGTTTTCACTGAGTAATCGTGTCTTTGTGTTGAAATCGGCCAACCTTTAAGGGGGGTTTACCCGGTCAAACGGTTCGTCGAACGTGGTTCGACAGACAAGTGTTTGAAGTGATGTACGAACGTGTGAACGGGGTATTTGGTTGTCGAACAAGTTTGTCTAACGTGTTCGACAACCAAATACTCCGTTCACACGTTCGAACATCACTTCGAACACTTATCTGTCAAACCGCGTTCGACGAACCGTTTGACCGTCTAAACCCCCCTTTATAATGAATACACCGTCTGTGAAATGCTATTGTGTTTGAAGGAGAGACATGAGTAAAAGGTTTAATTTATATTTGGAAGATAATAACTCTGCAATAATTAATCTCTTGTAAGAAGAGCTGTTATAATGAGAAGTCTATTGTCACCTAATTACCAATTAAAAGCAGGATAATGAGACAGGAGGTTACACCAAGATTATAAGCTGATCCTTACTTTGCAAAAGCTGATTAAATGGAAATAAACAATTAGCTCTTTTACACTGTGGAGAAGACTTCATAAAAGGGATGAACAATACCTCTGCCTATTGTCAAGCGACATCCAACAATTTCTTTTGCGACTAAAAAAATAATGCTTGACTCAAGAAATAAAGTTCTTTGAGGAATATTAACAATAAGCGTTAGGATTATTTTTTTTTATTCATTTAATTTCCCACGTCTATTGTATATTCATATGATCCGGTTTTATGTCACGGACTCCCTTTTCTAGTAAGGGACAGGATGGTGTCTCTTTTTCGAAGGATTTTGGTGTTGGCAGAGTGTAGTCGTTGCCCTGAGTGAATGCCCTTTCTAACTTCAGACCGTCGCGAGTCTCGAACCGACGACCTGACGAATCAGTGTCACGCGAACTACCAACCGGCCACTGAGGTCAGTATCACAGGTATTTGCATATATATATCTTATATATCACATATTAGTGAATAAGTACTATCGTCTACTTCCCACTTAAGGTTTGGTTTGGTTTCGGTTTTACGTCACGAACTCCCTTTTCTACTAAGGGCTAGGACGGTTGCCTCCTTGCGAAGGACTTGTTTTGGCAGATATAATCGTTACCCTGAGTGTATGCCCTTACTAACCTCAGTCCGTGACGAGGCGCGAACCCTCGACATGCCGCCTCAGAGTCGCGGACGCTACCATTTTGCCATGGAGACTACTAAAGAGGACCTGAAATAAACGTCCCCTAGCTAGTCTGTGCATATTCACTCTTTGCTAGAGGCACACGAGAATAAGGAGGTGAAACTACCATGCTTTTCATGGTCTAACCTGTTCCACTCAGGAGGCTCAGTGAGTACACCATATATGAACATATATCTCAAGAGGAGACTAAATGACAACTAGTAGTGGAGGAACTCTCAATCACTCCTATTTTTCTTTTCGTCCTTTTGTACATTGCATACAAGCGACTAACACAAGCAAATAAGGTGTAGCTTTCTTTTGTTACAGCTGTGGCTACCTTTCTGGTTCCAAATGGAAATAAAAATGGATATAGAGCAGCAGAATTATGGGTAGAAACCTTTTGTATTAAGAGAGAGAGAGAGAGAGAGAGAGAGAGAGAGAGAGAGAGAGAGAGAGAGAGAGAGAGAGAGAGAGAGAGAGAGAGAGAGAGAGAGAGAGAGAGAGAGAGAGAGAGAGAGAGAGAGAGAGAGAGAGAGAGAGAGAGAGAGAGAGAGAAAGGTTGCCCTCTTCCGGTTTATTATCAAGGGTTAATTATCCGTTTCCTGGTCGTTTAATACGAGTACTGTACAAGGCTGTTTCTTAAAGGCACTGTTCCATCGCTGACTCTACACATCTGAAGCTGTACTAATGAGCATCCTGAGTTGACGGAGTGTACCAATGGAAGAGGTAAGTACCTTTTCCATTTATTTATGTCTCTAGTTGAAAGGTTATGCAACTTTAGTTATGTACAGAACCTTCTAACATTTCTCTTTATTTAATATATATTATTAATATATATTATTTAATATATATTATTTAATATACATAAGCGAGGACTATTTCATTAACTGCTTAAAGTCTATTTTCCTCCAAATTACCACATTCTCTGAATAGGCCCAAGGCAGAACTGTACTGAATAGCTAAGTGTGTATCCGTAAGGAAGAAAAGGGGAATGCTGTTGTCGATAGGCTACTTCCGTACAGGATTACTTTAGAATTTCATTATTCGTATGCCTCTCCTTTATTCCTATGCCTTTTTATTTACCGCTCCAGTTTAAGCTGTTTACTGGGGAGGTTACTGCTGTGGCTGGGCACCACAGTGGAGGGTTGGGGCCTGTGCCGGCTGGCGACAGCCTTATGGGTCCTCCATGACCCATTCCACCCATCCGTTGGTGGAGAATCTAAAACAACAAACCGCTCCAGTGCGCCATCTCCTTACTCCTATCTCTCATGTGTTCCATTCCCTTTTTTTTTTTATGCCTTTCCTATGCTTCTCATTTAACCTCTTTTTTTTTTTTACTCCTTGTTCTTCCTTATGCCTTTTTGCTCCTTATCCCCTCTTGTCTCTCCTTTACTCTTTTCTCTTTCTTATACCTCCATTTTTTTTTCTGTTGTTCTTTCTCATACCTCTCCTTTACTCCTTGTCATTCTTGCCTATTCCTGTTTTTCCTCAAGGCTCTTTATTATCGCCCTCTCGTGTGTTCCTCGCTCTTTCTTATATCTCTCCTCTTACTCATTGCTCATTTATAACCCTTTTATTTCCTCCTTGATTTTTCCTCTATGTTTCCTCTTCTTTACGTCTCTTTCAAGACTTTCGATTCTTATGTCTCTCCTACACTCTTTTTTATGTCTCTTTTCTAGTCTAATTTCTTTCTTATGCATCTTCTTCTCTCTTTACTCTTTCATGTACCTCTCCTTTGCTCATTGCTCTTTCACCTCTCCTTTACAGTTTGCCCGTTTTTGTACCTGTCCTTTTCTCCCTACCCTCTTTTATCCCTCTCCTTGACTCCTTGTCCTCTCTTATGCCAATCCTCTACTCATTGACCTCGCTTATAGCTATTCATTACTCTTTGTCCTCTCTTTTAACTATTCTTTAAGCCTCGATATTTCTAATTACACCTCTCCTTTACTTTTTGCCTTCTCTTTATACAGCGACAAATACAACATAAATGTACGTACCCCCACCCATGGAATCCATAAGAATCCCCTACCCCCACTTTCACTGGCTAGTCTGAGAGAAGGAATATTATTATATCTTCGCAGGTATTCGGGTAAGAAGGCATTTCAGTATTCCCCTGCAGGAGGCGTTCGATATTATATCTAACCTCTTTAGAAAGGTTTTCACTATCACTCTAATACCATCTAGGTTAAGGATTTCTAAATATTACCCTGAGGAAGGTTGTCAGTCACTCCGTTAACCTTAGCAGAACGCGTTTCGATGTGGCCCTCCTATTCTCTGCTAGCAGGGAAGTGTTCAGTAAAATCCTGTTTTCCCTCCGGGAGGCATTCAGTATTACCCTGCTATTCCTTATAGGAAGTGTACAACATTACCCGGCTATCCAATGTGTGAGGAGTTTCAATGACACCTTTCTGTCCCATGTGAGTAGTGGTCAGTGTTAGTTTGCAAGCCTCTACGGCCAAGGAGTTCATTATCATCCTGCTGTTTTCTGTGGGAGGCATACAGTATGACTTTGCTATCCCCTGTAGGAGGTACTCAGTATTGTCTTGCTGTTAATAATAATAATAATAATAATAATAATAATAATAATAACCCAGCCACAGGGTTAAGCAGGCCAGCTTAGTTCAGTGCCGGTCCCAAGCCCGGATAAATGGGGAGGGTTTGCAGGATAGTCCTAGCAAGACACTGGAAGAAAACCTCTTTGCTAAAGCAACGCATGGCTGACCAAACATGGTCAGCCGACTGACAGATAGAGAACTATCTACTCAGGCGTATGGTGCGAAAAAGGTGATAATAATAATAATAATAATAATAATAATAATAATAATAATAATAATAATAATAATAATAATAATAATAATAATAATAATAATAATAATAATAATAATATCAACTTGTTGGAATAAATGGAACTGACGGAAGGCAAGAAACTCAGTCTGAAATGATAGTAAATGACACACATATATATAAGACTAATAATACTTCTAACTCTTAATGCCAATGTAATGAATGGATTTTTTTTCTGTCATTATTATAACTGATGATCGGGGCTTGTATTACTCTTGCCTGTTTCAATAATACATTTGAGCTGTTAGGTAGCCGCAGGCCTTTTGACAAGTGGACAAGACCTAGACTATTCATTAGCTTGTCTTCAAATTCATTCACACCTGGGGGGGGGGATAAACTAAAGCCATCTCCAAAATGATTAATTCCAAAACATGGCCTCAGGTTTGATACCTGTGCCTATTCACGTGGTATTTGGACAAAGATTACATGGGTATAATGGGTATTTTTTTTTTCATCCTCCCTTTATTTTTATATATACAGTATTTTTTTTTATTTATTTATTTGAGGAGTATTTAGAGTTCGCCATTATTTACAGTTACCTGGCGTAATTTTAGACTCTCAATCTATGACTGGGGTAAGGTTAGATTAAGTTAGGCTCATGCTAGATAAAGTTAGGTTAACCTAATCTAAACTCATTCCCAAATTCAGTACCTAATATGACATTGGGTGACTATTCTGGAATATATCCTCCCTCCCTTTCAATTTTATAACTAATTTCCATTGATTCATCAGTAGAGTATAGCTAGTCATAATTTTTCACTTATTAAGAGGAAATTTAATGATAAAATATACCAACTCTTGAACTCCAGTGCTAGGCCATAATCGTGACGATATAGAGAAACAAGATTATCCTCTGTTATATATGTCTTAATAAACAATATTTCCTTATAATTTTAAAATATATCCATTTCGGATATGTTATGATATGAATGGAATACGTTTTCGGTCATTAGGATACCTTTTGGGAGATTTTTTTTCCCTCTCCATTTTCAATTGACATTATTGGCGCAAACTCTTTCCCTGGTGGCCTGCCCCTCCCACAACCCCAACAAAGAGCCCTGAGACCGTCACACCGTCAGTGGGTTTCGATCTGCTTTCGAGGTAGGATGTAGTGGGTTATACATCCGTTTGCTATATCACGTGGTTACGTCCATTCTGTTGTCAATAGCAGGACGATGTGATGGAATTATGTCGTTACCTTTTGCGCTTAACGTGAGAGAAAATGACTTCCACAACTACAATAATTGTAGGCACTCTGAACGAAAACAACAAATTGTTGATAGTCCATGAGGAGACAGCGTGACTGTACTCATCTACAACTTACGAAATATATACATAGTTCGGAAAGAAAAAAAAAACATGAAAGGTATGTCACGTATTTAATATTTTATTTGGTGATAAAATAAATCACTTTAAAATGTGAAGTATTTTTTATCAGTGCTGACATTATTGTCGTGATAAATGGCGTACTTCATGTAAAAAAAAAAAAAAAAATCGTTACTAATGCGACCTGACAGAGCGCCAAAACTCTTCACTGGCCGTAAAACATTTATTTAAATTGCACCATTAATTTAATTTTAAAACATCTGGCTAGTACAGTGGTAACGCACTGGCATCGCATTCACAAGGTCGAGAGATCGGTTCCCGTCCAAGACGGAGAGTTTAAGCTGTTTATTGGCAGGTTACTGCTGTGGCTGGGCACCACAGTGGGGGGTTGGGGCTTGCCCCGGCTGACGAATACCCATTGTATCATGGAAATAAAGGTTTATTATTATTATTATTATTATTATTATTATTATTATTATTATTATTATTATTATTATTATTATTATTATTATTATTATTGTCTATCTGGGTGGCAACAGTATATACTTGAGAATGAGTTTATTAAAGAGGTACACGAAATCATTCCGTCTGGTATGATGGAATTCTAAGCACCTGTGTTTGTCCTCTTATCGTGCTTGAAGAAGGATTTAAGAATAACTCGTTTTTACATTTACTGTTACTTGTATATTTTGCTCGTGTAATCTCTCTTTACATGATTTTAAAGAGTCCATAAGTTTATATATGTGTTTTTATTTTGTCCGCATATATATAAAGTTTCTCATAATTCGGTTATATAATTGCAACTCCATGTGATCGATTTTACATCACCGACTCTTTTTTTTATACTAAGGCTAGGACGGTGCCTCCTTACGATGGAGTTTGGTTTTGGCAAGTGCGACCGTTACCCTGGGTGCGTGCCCTTTCTAACCTCCGACCGTGAAGGGTCTCGAACTGACGACCTAATGAGTCAAAGTCGTGGGCGTTACCACTTGGCCACGGTAGCCATATACTTGCGAATCCATAACTTCGTGTTTTATGTAAAATATTTGGCAAAGCTATAACAGAAATATACACAAATGAGTTTTGGTTTGTTCTTATTTATTTATTGATTGATTTTTATATGTTAATATTTAGTATTCATGATGTCTAATATTTTTGTGATTTTTATTTTTGTATAATTTGTGTTTGTGTCTGTTGAGTGGGAGACTTAGTCATAGTTTATATATATATATATATATATATATATATATATATATATATATATATATATATATATATATATATATATATATATATATATATATATATATATTTGTGTGTGTAAAAGGGTCATATTATATTGCATAAATAATTCTTCCTTATTTGCAAATGATTGGAAGCATCATAAGTTTCACAGCTGAGGGAATTAGACTTACCATCACTCGAAGCTAGAAGAATTAGGAGGGGATATGGTGACGGTTTTTAAATTAATTCATGGTTATAACAGAGTGGAAAGGAAACGATATTTTGATATGGCTGGCACTAGAACTAGAGGTCATAGTTTGAAGCTTCGTAATAAGACTTCTTTGCAGGATGTAAGGAAGCACCTTTTTAGAGTAAGAGTAGTTGATAATTGGAATTGGCTAAGCGAGGAGCTAGTTAATGCTAACTCAATCCATAGCTTTAAGGACAAGTATGATAAGTATCTCTAAGTAATTAATGGACCCGACTAGGAGACGGGAAGTTACGAGCTTGGGCTCTTTCCCGTAAGCGCAATCAGGTAATTACAGTTAGGTAATAGAGTCCTTACGGAATGGGATTTAGGACACTGAGCAGCAAAAAGCAACCCTTGAGAATGAACCCAGAGCTCTCAAGGATATGCTGTACACTTGAACAAATCTTCATTATATTGTGATAGGAAAACCCAGTTGCAGTCTACGGAAAAGATTAATTTTAATTCTCTCTCTCTCTCTCTCTCTCTCTCTCTCTCTCTCTCTCTCTCTCTCTCTCTCTCTCTCTCTCTCTCTCTCTCTCTCTCTCTCTCTCTCTCTCTCTCTCTCTTGCCAGTAGATAGTGTTGACAGTTCTCCCTTAACATTCCAATTTTTTTATTTATTGGTTTAGATGTTAAACATTTAAATGAAATAAGAGTTAGTTTTTTCTGTTTATAAGATTGTTGCTCGTTTTATCAAGATGGGCAAAGAGAGAGAGAGAGAGAGAGAGAGAGAGAGAGAGAGAGAGAGAGAGAGAGAGAGAGAGAGAGAGAGAGAAATTCCGTATAACTTGACTGTTTGTCCCTCTAAAGAATCTTATGAATAAATGTTCCTTCCAACAGGACTTTGATGAGGTTCCCAAGGGAAAGCATTTCAAATCAATGGTCGTCAAAACCTTTGTTTTTAGAGAGAGAGAGAGAGAGAGAGAGAGAGAGAGATGAACACTCCTGTCATGTTCTAAACGGCGTTGCTGTTTCTCACTAACATATTGAAACCTAGTATTTGATTTTGGCTCTGGGTTTTACGGCTGTATAACCTTTGTGCTAGCCCCCGTCACGGACTGAGGTTAGTAAGGGCATACACTCAGGGTAACGATTACATCTGCCAAAACAAGTCCTTCGCATGAAGGCAACCGTCCTAGCCCTTAGTAGAAAAGGGAGTCGTGACGTAAAACCGAAACCAAACCTTTGTGCTAGCATCTATTTTTTTATTTATTCGGGTAACTGTACATGAGGACGTGCACATGGACACTCCCAGTGATATTGCAGTTGTTAAACATTACAATCTATATTTGGTTATATGTAAATAAAATATTAATAGAATTTACAAATAATTTTAAATATCATAGCAAGTAATTAAGAATATAGTGTAATAATTGATTGATGGCAGATGAGCACTCTGTGATTAATAATTAAGAGTAATATATTATGGTTTACATGTATTAATAGCAGAAGAGCACTCTGCTATAATTGATTAAGAGTAATATTTGTAACAATATTTTTCAATAGCCTTTGTTGAGTGCTATCATCTAAGTTAAATTTCCACTTTTCCACAGTACCACTGCAGACAATTTGAAGCAGATATAGAATAACAATCTTCAGGTTAGAGTAATAAGTAGTTACATATACATATACATGCATGCACATGCACCCATATGTAGTGTGTTTCCCGAGGCAGTGGCCGCCTTTTGCGATACTACAGCTGAAGGTCTAATGGACTTCAATAGGATTGTCCAAGACCTTCAGTTACAATTCTTTTTTTATGTCCATGTCTACGCCGATTATTGTTTCATATTAGTTACACATTTCGTATTATCCCTTCTCACTGACAAGTCACAATATTCTTTTTTTATTTTTTTTATTTTTATTTTTATTTTTTTATTATTTTTTTTTTGCCCGGGTCCGATTAGGGCAATTTTCTTTGCCCGTCCTGATGTCACACATAAAAAAATATAATGGTCCGTGCTTGAGATGATTAACACCCCCAAGTTCCTGGATCGATGACTTTTAGAAGAGTTTACACACACACAAAGGTATCCACACAATGGAATATTGGAATAACCTTTTACGCGCAAAAAGCAAAAACAATTTGTTTTTAATTCCCTCTTATGAATTGGCTTTGCAAAACGTTACCTCCGAATGGGATGGACGAAACAATTTAATTCTTTAATAAACGTTTTAAAAACGGATACAGAGGAAACGTTTTCGTAAACACTTCAATAAAAATATCAGTTATTGTATTTATCGGATCCACTGAAAGTGCGTAGGCGTCCGTGACTTTGAGGCGTCAGGTCGAGGGTTCGCGCCCCGTCACGGTCTGAGGTTAGCAAGGGCATGCACTCAGGGTAAGGATTACATCTGCCAAAGCAAGTCCTTCGCAAAAAGGCAACCGTCCTGGCCCTTAGTAGAAAAGGGAATCCGTGACGTAAAACCGGAAAAAAATTGAAAGTGCGTAGGAGAGACAGAAAAATTTGAATGGACAATTTTCTTCTTTTTTTTCAACTACGATTTTAGCTAATGTCTTTTGCGCTCTTCTTAAAGATTGTTTTTTAACAGCTCTCTTCTGTGTTACCGCATTCTTCACCTCATCTCTCTCCTCTCTCTCTCTCTCTCTCTCTCTCTCTCTCTCTCTCTCTCTCTCTCTCTCTCTCTCTCTCTCTCTCTCTCTCTCTCTCTCTCTCTCTCTCTGTATGCTTATTATGTAATTCCGTCAAGTGTCTCCCTCTCACTCTAATCCCTTACTTAACACACTTAAACTTTGCCTTCTCATACTTGGGATCTCAGCCCGGGGGGGGGGGAGATACAGCATCACCATCTCCAGGTTTGTTGCTCTCTTTATAGTGTTGTTTTCTAAGGCCTCTTTCATTTTTAATTATATATTATTCATTCTTTCGTTACTTGATCTTTGTCTGCCATATTTATTTATTTATTTAATTATTCATTCATTCAATTTTAGTACTTTTATTCCTTAGTTACTGCGTTTGAGTCTATTTATTTATTATATTTAGGTATTTATATATAACTGTGTGTTATTATCGCATATGCTTTCTTAACATTGAGTAAAACTGTAATTCATTTATCGCTGTTTTTATGCCATTCTGATAGCCCGATTTGCTTATTTTATTTATATATTTGTTTTATACCGTCTTGCATCACCAATCTTTATATATGATGATGATGATAATAATAATAATAATAATAATAATAATAATAATAATGATAATAATAATAATAATAATTATTATTATTATTATTATTATTATTATTATTATTATTATTATTATTATTATTATTATTATTGTCATAAAGTAATTTTACCCAAGATTTGTAACATGACATTACCCATGTAATGTCATGTGTGACCCAAGTGGTGTGACTTGACATTTCCAGTTTGGTGTCCTGGGTAAAGTGTGTTTACAGAGAGATTACAAGATCTATGGTTCTACCCATAGGCCTCTCACACCTCTGTGTCCCTGATCGCTGGAGGTCAGAATATCACATACATGTGCACTTGTGAAGATGTATAGGTAGAAAGTACACACATAGGCACTTATGTTAAGATGTTCCTTGTACCCAACTGGCGTTCCTTTAGCCACGCCCATCGCACTGTAGGTAATTGGTTATAACTCCCTTTCTCTGGAAGCCTATTGGCGGAGGCGTGCAAGCATACCACGCCCTGCCATTTTGGTGATACAAAAGAGTCTGAAGCAGTGAGAGAGCAGTAGTCTTGTGGGCGCCTATACGATAAGGATTTTACCTTAAGGGGAAGGGGGATTGAGGCTTAGAGGTAGCATGTAGCTTCTAAATAACTTAATTGTTAAGTGTCTTTAGGTATCTATTATCACCTCGCACGCTCCTGTCAAGATATTCAACTATGGATTCGGTTTTACGTCACGAACTCCCTTTTCTACTAAGGGCTAGGACGGTTGCCTTCTTGCGAAGGACTTGTTTTGGCAGATGTAATCGTTACCCTGGGTGTATGCCCTTACTAGCCTCAGTCCGTGACGGGGTGCGAACCCTCGACCTGCCGCCTCAGAGTCGCACACGCTACCATTTGGCCACGGAGACTACTGTCAAGATATTCAACTAATATGACATTATTATTATTATTATTATTATTATTATTATTATTATTATTATTATTATTATTATTATTATTATTATTATTATTATTATTATTATCATTATTATTATTATTATTATTGCGGTGTCGTTCCACAGCTGTTCTTAGGGATGTATGATAAAGAAAATGACGCAAGATACAGATGGCTTTGCAGAAGGATCTTAATACATTGGTGGTACACAAGAGTCCCTGGGAGCTGTTGGGGGAGTCTGTGAGGGTCTCTTGGATTCTGTTCGGGTCTGTGGAGGTCTATGCAAGAGTATGTGGGTGTCTGTTGGGGTTCCCAGGGACCTGTCAGGGGGGGGTCTGTATTTACCTAATTGTGCCCACCGGAAAGAGCGGTGTAATTTTATACATTCTGATGCTCATCAGATGTATCCTTAAAACTATTAATGCATATTCAGCACTTATTGTTTCCTCATATAGTGAATTTCAGATATCAACTATTCGTACACTAAAACAGTGCTTTCTCTCAATCTACAGAGAATTTTTCTTGCAAGGCTTCAAACAGTAACCCCTCATTCCAGAACTAACCGCATCAAAATATTGGTCCTTGTCCACTTTGTCTACACCAAGAAAAAATTAAAAAACCTTGACCATATTCCCCCTCTTCCATCTCCCTTCGAGTGAGAGTGAGTCTAGCTCCCTCAGCCTTTCCTCATAACTGAGATTACGTATATCTGTCACCAGTTAGTGGCATGTTTTTGAACTTTCTCTAATTCATTAAAATGTTTTATCAAGAAGAGATTATAAAAGGGTGTTGCATATTCAAGCTTTGATCTCACATTAGTCGCGTAGGTTTATTCTGAACATATGCTTGTCCATGTGCCTGAAGTCCACTTTCATGTTTGCTAAGAAAGCAATTGCTGCCCTAGGTTTTGCATTAGGTTTGCCCTTAGATCTCTTACGTTTTCTGGTTCTTGAGTTCTGCACCTAATATCGAGTATCCAAGCTTGGACCTTATTGCGCTTTTGCCCACTCTCTAATTTCATGAACGCTTTGCATATAAGAACATAAGAAGAACATAAGAATAGAGGACACTGCAACATGCCTACTGGCACACACGAGGCAGCTCCATTTTTGAATTGTATTTTCAGCATGTCTAACCTATTCTATTCTACTCTACATATTTATTCTGTTTTTCTTTTTATGATTTTTCTAATAAGCACTAACCTATCATACCCACCCTACCTCTGTCATATGTCTATCTAATCTACATTTGAAGGTGTCTAAGGTATTGGCATTTACTATCCTACTAGGAAGCTTGTTCCATGCATCAGCTACTCTATTACCAAACCAATTTTTACCAATTTCCCTTCTGAACCTAAATTTATCAAGCTTAAATCCATTATTACGAGTTCTGGTTTGATCATGAATTTTTAAAACTTTATTAATATCTCCCTTGTTAATCCCTTTAAACCATTTATTCACTTCAATCATATCCCCCCTAACTCTTCGCCTCTCTAGAGAATGTAGATTAAGTTTTTTTAATTTGTCCTCATATGGTAGATTTCTGATATTGTGTATCATCTTGGTCATTCTTCGTTGCACTCTCTCCAAGGATTCAATTTCCATTCTATAATAGGGTGACCAGAATTGCACAGCATAATCTAAATGGGGCCTAACTAATGCAAGATAGAGCTGCAAAATAACTTTTTCCGTCCTATTGCTGACGCTTCTTGAGATAAATCCTAAAATTCTGTTTGCTTTATTTCTGACTGCTGTGCATTGCTCTCTTGGCTTAAGACTACTACTCACAAGAACTCCCAAATCCCTTTCACACTGAGAACTCATGATTTCATGGTTATTTAGCTTATAACTAGTATTGTCTTTTATAGTACCCATTTTAACTACTTTACATTTTTCAACATTAAATTCCATTTGCCATTTGTCCGACCATTCAGATAATCTATTTAGATCTTCCTGTAAAGCATGAGTGTCTTCTTTTCCATTTATAGTTCTACCTATTTTAGTGTCGTCTGCGAATTTACTTAGGTTACTACTGATATCCGAATCCAGATCATTTAGATATACGATGAATAATAGAGGACCCAGTACCGAGCCTTGTGGTACCCCGCTTGTAACCGAGCCCCACTCTGATTTCTCTCCATTTATGCAAACCCTCTGTTTTCTGTCTTTTAACCATTGTTTGATCCATCTGAGCACAGCTCCTCCTATACCATGAGCTTCCAGCTTTTTAACTAATCTTTTGTGAGGAACTCTATCAAAAGCTTTGCTAAAATCTAGATATATTGTATCATATTCTTTGCCACAATCTACTGCCTCGTAAACTTCTGAATAAAAAGACAGTAAGTTTGTAAGGCACGAAAAACCCTTAAGAAACCCGTGTTGTGAAAGTTTTATCAGTCTGTGTAATTCTAGATGTGCCCTTATTTTATTTGCAATTATGGATTCTAGAATCTTACCCACTGTTGACGTTAAACTTACCGGCCTATAATTATTCTTTTTAACACGTTCTCCTTTTTTAAATATTGGTACCACATCTGCCAATTTCCACTCCATGGGTACCGATCCTAATTTTATTGAATTATTAAATAATGCAGTTAGAGGACAACTAAGCTCTTCCTTGCATTCCTTTAATATTCTAGCATATATTCCATCAGGTCCCGGAGATTTATGAGCCTTTAATTTATCTATTTCTTTTATTACCTCCTCTCTCGTAATATTTATTGAACTAAGTATATTATCGGGACTGTCTCTGTAAATGGATTCTACTTCCGGAATATTTTCCAAGTTTTCATTTGTAAATACAGATAAGAAATAATCATTTAAACATGTACACATCACATTATCGTCATCTGTGATATGGCCATTGGCTACTTCAATTGGTCCGACTTTTTCCTTAAATTTTGTTTGATAATGTTGATAAAACCCTTTAGGATTTTCTTTAGCTTCTCCTGCTATTCGAACTTCGTATTTTCTTTTCGACTCTCTAACTATCTTTTTAACTTCCCTGTTTAACTGTATATATTGCTGCCTCACCTGCTCTTCACCTCTTTTTAGTTTCCTGTATATTCCTCTTTTAATACCTATTAGATTCTTTATTCTATTGTTCATCCATTTAGGGTCATTTTTTCTTGATCTGCAATGTTTCATGGGAATATAGTCTCTCTGACTATTCTTAAGAGTCATGACAAAATTGTTATATTCCTCATCCAAATTTATATTAACTGACGGGCTGCTGTTCTTTCCTGTGAGAGAATTTAATGTATTGATCTTATCTTGTGATAATCCTTGGCATGTGGTACCCAAATTTCGGGGTAATCCGCTACCTGCGACCTGACCTGCTGGATTAACTACCCACATCTGTACCCCAGAAATCCCTTCCCATACCTCATTAGATAATTTAGTTTTTAAGCCCTCAAAATCTCCTGCTCTAAAGTTTGGAACAATATTCTTATTTTCCTTTATAGTTTCCTTGAAAATTATGTTAAATCTAATGGAATCATGGTCACTGTTGCCCAATTTTTCACCAACTTCTAAATTTGTAACCATATTCTCTCTATTACTAAGAACTAAATCTAGTGTATTCACCCCCCGTGTTGCTTCATGTACATGCTGAGAAAGGAAATTGTCTTCTACTACTTCCAAAAACTCCTTAGAGCTACTATCACCTGTTATGGTTTCCCAGTTAATATGTCTAAAATTAAAATCGCCTACAATGCAAACTCTATTTGACCTGCTCACTTTAGAAATTTCATCGTATATAACTTGCGACTCTATATTATCTAGATCAGGT
>JAXCGZ010015714.1:0-2500 GCA_037179515.1 Halocaridina rubra | reverse complement strand
ATTTACTATCGGACATTTGGAGGGACTATTTCTGCTAGTAGCCACTGGGAGGGATTATCTTTACTAGTGGATTCTGGGAAACACTATTTCTACTAGTAGGCACTGCAAGGGATTATCTTTACTATTGGACACAGGGTAGAATTATGTTTACTGATGAGGGAGGATATAGCTTTTTTCTAGTAGACATTGGGATGGATTATCTCTACTAGTGGCCACCGGAAGGGATTATCTTTACTGTTGGACACTGAGTAGAATTATCTTTACTGATGAGGGAGGATATAGCTTTTGCTAGTAGACACTGGGATGGATTATCTCTACTAGTGGCCACCGGAAGGGATTATATATACTAATGGAGACTGTGTAGGATTGCCTTTACTGCCGAGAGGACGTTTTATATTTGAGAGAGGGATTTAGCTTTTAATAGTGCACACCAATGGGTATTATATCTACTAGTGGGCACTGGAAGGGAATTTTTTTTTAATGACCACTTGAAATGATTATCTTTAATATTGATTTAATAGTTTATAGTGGTCACTGTAAGACATTGTCAGTGGGTACATCGAGGGATTAACTTTACAGGTGACAGAAATATATATTTGTTATTTGACACTGGGAAGGAATATTTTCTCTAGTGGGCAATAGAAGGAATTATCTTTATTGGTGAACATTGGGAAGGTATGTATTTTACAAGTGGACACTGGGAGGAATTTATTTAGTAATGGACACTTAGAGGAATAAGCTTTGCATATGGATACTGAGGGAATTATCTTTACTAGCAGGAATTAGCTTTGCCTATGGATACTGAGGGAATTATCTTTACTAGCAGGAATTAGCTTTCCTTATGAATACTGAGGGAGTAATCTTTACTAGCAGGAATTAGATTGCATATGGATACTGAGGGAATTATCTTTACTAGCAGGAATTAGCTTTGCCTATGGATACTGAGGGAATTATCTTTACTAGCAGGAATTAGCTTTGCTTATGAATACTGAGGGAATTATCTATACTAGCAGGAATTAGCTTTGCCTATGGATACTGAGGGAATTATCTTTACTAGCAGGAATTAACTTTGCCCATGGATACTGAGGGAATTATCTTTACTAGCAGGAATTAGCTTTGCCTATGGATACTGAGGGAATTATCTTTACTAGCAGGTATTAGCTTTGCATATGGATACTGAGGGAATTATCTTTACTAGCAGGAATTAGCTTTGCCTATGGATACTGAGGGAATTATCTTTACTAGCAGGAATTAGTTTTGCATATGGATACTGATGGAGTTATCTTTACTAGCAGGAATTAGCTTTGCCTATGGATACTGAGGGAATTATCTTTACTAGCAGGAATTAGCTTTGCTTATGAATACTGAGGGAATTACCTTTACTAGCAGGAATTAGCTTTGCATATGGATACTGAGGGAATTATCTTTACTAGCAGGAATTAGCTTTGCCTATGGATACTGAGGGAATTATCTTTACTAGCAGGAATTAGCTTTGCATATGGATACTGAGGGAATTATCGTTACTAGCAGGAATTAGCTTTGCATATGGATATTGAGGGAATTATCTTTACTAGCAGGAATTAGCTTTGCATATGGATACTGAGGGAATTATCTTTACTATCAGGAATTAGCTTTGCCTATGGATACTGAGGGAATTATCTTTACTAGTAATGGATGGATTCCTTTACGTCTGGTTTCTAGGAGGGGTATTATTTAATTATTAAGCAAAAATTATTTTTACTATTGAGGTAGAGGGTATCATCGGGGACTTAATGGGATTATATGTAATAAATCTCAGTCTTCCTTATTAGTCGTTCATTTCCATAATATCTGAGAGATTTTCAGTATTTTTGCTATGTCACTTACCTCTTCAGCTCTCACCAATTCCTCAGACTTCTAGCTTTTGTTTCTAACCTTCAGGTGCATTCGTCTCTGTTCTTCTCCTCTGCTCTGCTTCTTTCATTTTTTTATCGATTTGATCTTTAACCTTTCTCCATGTGTTTGCAACCCTTCAAAACTCTTTCTTTTTTCCTTCATATCAAACTTTTTTGCACATCTGCCTGCTAAAAAATTCAACGTCCTGTCCTGTTATAGTTTGTATTGATAGTCACCATTTTGTGTTTTATTTTTTTTTTACTTTGATGCATTCATGATCAGTGTCCATCGTATGAGACTTTGCAGTCAGTTATTCCAGTTTTACGTCACGAACTCCCTTTTCTACTAAGGGCTAGGACGACTGCCTTCTTGCGAAGGACTTGTTTTGGCAGATGTAATCGTTACCCTGAGTGCATGCCCTTGTCATATGAATAATTCGTTTGACATAAATGTCTCCTTTTTTTCAAGCAGATATGGTATTGCTCTATATTTTCTATAAGATAATTTGTATATCTTCGTCTTTCATGCATGGTTATGATGCCATATTATCTTTTAAGCAAGAATAATGGTGAGTTCCTGGGTTCATCCAGTGAGGACGTGCTTCCAGTAGCTCTAGTCTTGACCA
>JAXCGZ010015713.1:37500-42500 GCA_037179515.1 Halocaridina rubra | reverse complement strand
AGACAGTAATCGAAAAAATGAAAGACGTTGTGATGGAAAGGGCAAACCCACTCATCAGACAGGCACTTGATAAGGAGAAGACAGTGGTAATCTCAGGCATAAGCGAATTCCAGGAGCCAACATGGCAGGGGAGACTTGAAGAAAATAAAGCTAGGGTTGTAGACCTGATAAGAAAGCTTGGAGTAGTATGTGGTCCTGAGGACATTGTAAACATACACCAACTAGGTAAATATTCGAAGGAAGGAAAGCCGAGACCAACAAAAGTAACCTTTGAGAGAGGGGAAACATGTAGGGAAATATTGTTGAGAAAAAAAAAGTCTAAAAGACCTTCAAGAATTCAAACAAGTGTTCATTAGACGATACAGAACACAGGAAGAGATGGGAAAGATAAAAAACTTGTTGCAAGAGGCAAGAAGGTTAAATGATGAAAGAAATGAAGAAGAGAAGAAAAATTTTCATTACAGAGTTCTTCCAGACAAAGGGGAGATAAAGAAGATAATGACAGAATATCAGGGGATGGGGCCTCATTAAGATTGTTATACACAAATGCTGATGGATTAGCTGGTAAGGCAGTAGAATTAAAAGATAGGATTCACAACAGTAAGGCAGACATAGTAGCAATTACAGAGACTAAGTTGAGTGAGGACATAAACAGTGTCACAGTTTTTCCTAAGGGCTTCAGAATACTAAGGGTTGAAAGATCTGAGAGGACTGGTGGAGGGATAGCACTGCTCATAAGTGAAAGGATTCAAGTCGAAGAAATAAACTTGGCTATAGAAAGTGAGTTCAAGGAATTTCTTGTTGCTCGCATAAATACTGGGTCAGAGAGCATTATAATAACTGTTGTATACAACCCACCAAGGAACCAAAATAGGCTTGAAGTTTATGAGGAAAGTCATATAGGTACTATTGAAGTCATAAACTCAGTTGTTAACATGGCTCGGAAAAAAAATGTAGGATTTTGATTATGGGAGACTTTAATCATAAAGAGATAGATTGGATAAATCTTGACCCACACAGTGGTGAGGACTTATTCGGGGCAAGATTCCTAGATTGCGTACAAGGGAATTTCCTACGCCAACATTTAATGGAACCAACAAGGGCCAGGGGTGGGGATGAGCCATCAATACTTGATCTAGTGTTCACAAATAATGTGTTGGATATTGTAAAAATTGAATATGAACCACCAATTGGAAAGAGTGACCACTGTGTGTTGTTGATGGAGTATATCATTGAAGATATTCTTCCTGAGAGTAGAGGCACTGAGGACATGAGGAGGAACTATCGGAAAGGAAATTACATCAAAATGAATGAGCTTTTTGCAGTTATTGACTGGAGAACCTTATTTTACAACAAATCTGTACAAGAAATGTATGACATCTTTTGTGAAAAATATGGAAAGATAGTAGATTGCTGCATACCTGTCACCAAAGTAGGTGTAATTCATACCAGAGAGAAATGGTTCGATAATGGGTGTAAAAGAGCTAAGGAGTGGAGAGACAAATGCTGGAAAAGGTATAGCAGGAGAAAAAACATAAATGCCTGGCAAACCTACAAAAGAGCAAGAAATGACTACCTAAGTAAAAGGAGAGAGGCAGAGAGAGACTATGAGAGGGACATCACCAGGAAGGCTAAAGAAAATCCCAAGCTTTTCCACAGCTTTATCAGAGGAAAACTGAAGGTAAAAGAACAGGTTTTAAGGCTAAAGAGAGCGGATGGAAGCATCACTGAGACGGATGAAGAGATCTGCAAAGAATTGAACAAGGAGTTTCAGTCAATATTTACAGTAGAAAATACCCCACCCCCTCAGATTGCAGTGATAGAAGCTCAAGGGCCGGTATTAGAGAACATCAACCTTACAGCCACAGAGGTATGCAAAGCGCTGATGGATTTAGATGCTCATAAAGCTACAGGTCCTGATGACATATCTCCTCATGTGCTTAAAAAATGTCGCAAACACAATATCAGTGGCACTAAGTATCATATTTAAGGAGTCACTGAAGTCGGGGGAGATTCCAAGATGCTGGAAACAAGCAAATGTGATACCTATCTTCAAAAAGAGAAGGAGGGATACGGCTCTGAACTATAGACCAGTTTCCTTGACCAGCATAGTTTGCAAAGTTATGGAGAAACTACTAAGGAAACATATCTCTCTTCACTTGGAATCCTTCAACTTTTTGTCAGTGAGGCAACATGGCTTCAGAGAAGGTAGATCAACAGTAACAAACTTATTAGAATTTTATGATGAGGTAAGTCAAATCTTACAGGAAAGAGAGGGCTGGGCAGATTGCATATTCCGAGACTTCCAGAAAGCGTTTGACACTGTTCCACATGGGAGACTTATTGGGAAGCTGCAATCAATGGCTAGAATAGGTGGAAATGTTTTGGAATGGATAAAAACTTACTTAGAAGGAAGGGAACAGAGGGTTAGAGTAAGACACTCAGTGTCTGAATGGAGAAGAGTTAGTAGTGGAGTTCCACAGGGTTCAGTTTTAGGGCCACTTTTGTTCCTTGTATATGTAAATGACCTACCAGAGTCTGTAAATTCATTCATGAATATGTTTGCAGATAATGCAAAGATTGTGAAGAAAGTAAAGAACGAGAACAATGGTAGAGAACTTCAGGAGGATCTAAATAATCTGCATGAGTGGTCAGAAAAGTGGCTAATGAAATTCAATACTTCAAAATGTAAGGTAATGAGAATGGGTACAAGTGCAAGAAGGCCCAAGCTTGACTACTCGGTGGCTGGAGTACAACTTCAAGAGACAGAAAATGAGAGAGATCTAGGAGTAAACATACTGGCAGATTTGTCTCCAGAAATACATATAAATGGCATAGTAAGGGCAGCATATGCATTCTTATCAAATGTAAGGGTAGCCTTCAGGCACATGGACAAGGAAATGTTCAGAAATATTTATGTAACCTATGTGAGGCCAAAACTCGAACATGCAGCCCCCTTTTGGAATCCGCACTTGAAAAAGCACATAGCTAAGCTTGAAAAAGTTCAAAGACATGCCACGAAACTGGTGCCAGAAATACGCAATCTCAGTTATGATGAGAGGCTGAGGGAATTAGACTTACCATCACTCGAAGCTAGAAGAGTGAGGGGGATATGGTGACAGTCTTTAAATTCCTTCATGGTTATGATAGAGTGGATAGGGATGGATATTTTGATATGGCTGGCTCTAGAACTAGAGGTCATAGTTTGAAGCTTGGTAAGAAAACTTCTTTGCAGGATGTAAGGAAATACTTTTTCAGTGTAAGAGTAGTTGATAATTGGAATTGGCTAAGCGAGGAGGTAGTTAATGGTATCTCAATCCATAGTTTTAAGGACAGGTATGATAAGTATCACTAAGTCTAAAATGGAACCGATGAGGAGACGGGAAGATACGAGCTTTGGGCTCTTTCCCGTAAACACAATTAGGTAATCACAATTAGGTAATCACACATACACACATGCGTACATACATACATATATATATATATATATATATATATATATATATATATATATATATATATATATATATATATATATATATATATATATATATATATATATATATATATATATATATATATATATATATACATACATGTGTGTGTGTGTGTATGTGTAAATCCTATGCAAGGAAGACTCAGATGTTGGGGTCCATCAAAAGGATGTAAGGCTACCGTGTCCCCAAACAGCTGCTCTTTGGTGAGCTAGCAGAAGGGGCAAGATCAAGAGGTAGATTCAAAGACACATGCAACACCATTATGATCAAATGCCACACTGATTGGCGACAATGGAAACATAAAAGCATACAACAGTGTGAAGAACAGTAGAGGACATAGAAGTTACCCAGCTATGAGAATTCAGAAATTCAGCTCTCCAAGATAAAGATAATCGGCAAAAAAGAAAGGAAACGCAAGTTCATTCCAGTGGCTCCTTCAGCACATGTAGGTTCTGTAAAAAGGTTTTCTTGTCAAGCATAGGAAAAATCAGCCATGAGCAAAGCTTCCAAAGAGACATAGTCTGAATAAGGCAATATTATATGAAGCTGCTTTCACCGTCTGTCAAGACGAAAGGAGACATATATACATACATACAGACACAAAATCACACACACGCGCAGATACACACGTGTATATATATATATATATATATATATATATATATATATATATATATATATATATATATATATATATATATATATATATATATATATATATATATATCAGAAAAAATTTCGTCATGCAACTATATTTTGCTTTTGTGTATATCAATAAAAAGACTTATGATACAATTAGTTTAACTTTTCTCTTGACCCATGACCTTACCAACAGCAAAAGGTCAGTACCACTCAGCTCATTTGTCATTTGTAATGGAATTCTAATCCTACATAGATTGATGACAGTCGAACAGCTTCTTCAAGAATATATATTCAAAATGGAATAATTAATTTCCCGTCCATTTTAGTGAGTCTTAATAAGGAAAAAGATTTACAGTGTTCGAAAGGACAGGCCTAGGTTTGGGTGGATGGATGAAGTAAGGAGAGCCCTGAATGATAGGAGGATGGATGTGAGGGAAGCAAGTGAGCGTGCTAGGAATAGGAATGAGTGGCGAGCGATTGTGACGCAGCTGTGATGGGCATCTGCTGTTACCACAGGGCTGCATCTTGCAGAAGTAGCCCTGTGGTAGGGGCAGTAAGGGAGTTGGCATTCATGAAGCGACGCAGGCTGTGGAAGAGCCGGGACTCCAGCAGTGCCATCTGAACGGTCGCTAGCTACCTCGTCATTGCCCACAGAGCAAAGTAATTCCCTAATTGTTTCTTTTTTTTATGTCGGCTACCCACCATTTGGGGGAGACGGCCAAGGTAGATAGATAGAATATAAATATATATATATATATATATATATATATATATATATATATATATATATATATATATATATATATATATATATATATATATATATATATATATATATATATATATATATATATATATATA
>JAXCGZ010015713.1:25000-30000 GCA_037179515.1 Halocaridina rubra | reverse complement strand
TGCTTCTTCCTTTACTTATCTACTTGATAGGGTTGAATCTAGGGCAGCCAGACTCATTAATAATCCTTCTCTTACTTCTAATCTAGACTCTATATCTCTACATCGTAAGGTAACATCCCTTTCTTTTCTATCACTACTATTTCCATCATTGTTCTGATGAATTGGCGAGTTGCATCCCTCCCCCACTGCCGAGGCCGCGAAACATTCGCCAAGTGGCATCATCTCACAGTACTGTGTGGGGATCTGCAGCTCGCAGATTGGTCGGTGCAGCGACTGCTTCTTCCCATCAAAATCCAGACTCTGGAATTCTCTTCCTCCTTCTGTCTTTCCATTGTAGGTTGGCTCATGGCACCAGCCGCCCGTTGCGATACTACAGCCGAAGGTTTTTTTTGAACTTAAATAGGTCTGTCCAGGACAGTTCGATGTTAAGTCTTCCTTCAGTTACGGTTCTTTTTCTATACCTACAGCTACACTGAATATTCTTGGATATTCATCACACATCTTTTATTATCCCTTCACAACTGACAAGTCATTACACTCTCCATCTCTGTTTCTCTTTACTTTATGTATTTTTCGTGCCCAGGCCCGATGAGGGCTGTTTTATTTTTTTATATTTTTTAGCCCGTCCTGGTGTCACACTCAAAAAAATATATATATTTTATGACCTATCTTCCTTCAAAAAGAGGATGTATCATCATCTCAGGGATTAATCCTCTATATTTCTAGATCTTAAGTACTTTGACTATTTTTTTCAGCCTGTTTTTTTCTCTTGTGTATCAATAGTTTATCTCCGCCTTGTCCTAAAGCTTTCTTTCCCCTTCGTCTTAACATGCATATGCGTGTGTATGTGATTGTGTGTGTGCTTGCGTGTGTGCGTGCGTGTGTGCGTGCGTGCGTGCGTGTGTGTGCGCTTGTGTACGTGTGTGTGTGTGCGTATGTGCGTGTATGGGTGTGTGTGTGTCTGTGAGAAACTTAAAGTTAAGAAATATTTGTCTTTTTACTTTAAATGGGAAGATTTTGATATTTGAAATCTTTTATATCTCGTGATTCTGCTCTGTTTGAATGTCTATGGGCATTCCTTTCATTTAGGAAAATTTATGATTTTCTTTCGATATTTACTCGTCTCGTACAGGTTCGTTTCATGTTCTCATTTGGAATTTGTGACCTATTAAGTTTTCATCGCCTTCATTTTTATGATGATTTTCTGATTTTACGCGTGGAAATCGTGTTTATATGAAATTGCATCTTGCTCTTCCAGAAATATTTTTATTTCTGTCGAGGGTACAGAAAGGATTTTCTTCATACTTTGTAGCTAAAGTACAGCATCTGTTCAACATCTTATTTCCCCACATAATATGAGACAGAGCATATACATGTGTACCTTTGAACACAAATATGAATGAAATATGATTCATATATATATATATATATATATATATATATATATATATATATATATATATATATATATATATATATATATATATATATATATATATATATATATATTTATATATATACATATATATACATATATATACATATATATACATATATATACATATATATATATATATATATATATATATATATATATATATATATATATATATATATATATATATATATATATATATATATATATATATATATATATATATATATATATATATATATATATATATATATATATATATGTATATATATGTATATATATGTATATGTATGTATATGTATAAATATATAAATATATAAATATATATATATATATATATATATATATATATATATATATATATATATATATATATATATATATATATATATATATATATATATATATATATATATATATATATATATATATATATATATATATATATATATATATGTATGTATATGTATATGTATGTATATGTATATGTGTATATATATATATATATATATATATATATATATATATATATATATATATATATATATATATATATATATATATATATATATATATATATATATATATATATATATATATAAAATCAAGAAAATTCGGTACTTTATGCGCACATCAACGAACAAGATCACAGTATTGATTGGAGTGGTGCCACTATGTTATTTCAACGCACTTGTCAATTAAAGCGAAAAATTTTGGAATCATCCCTCATTGAAATGAAGGACAATCTTAATTTATCTAGGGGGCAATAGACCCCTGACATAATTGATTATACTCTTCTGAAGCACAGCCTCAACGAAGTCATTCCGCAAGATAAGCCTCCAACCATATTGTAAGTTTTCATTGTGTCATTTTATTTATTTATTTATTTATTTATTACTTTTTTATTTCTATTTGGGGTATTACTTTACTATTATCATCATTATTTTCATTATTTTTGTTGCTGTAGTTTTTTGTTAATATTTATATTATTATTATTTCTTGCACTGATATTTATTGTTGTATACTTTTGGTAGCATTTCTGGTATTAACCACCCTGAGGGAGGGAGGTTAAGAATACTTCCTCCGTGTTCCCAAGCGTGTCGTAAAAGTCGACTAAATGGGGCGGAGTGGGGGGGAATGGGAATCACCTCCTCTGTATTTTACCTCCTACGAATAGCCAAGAGATGTGAGGGTATTCTGGCAGGAGAGATCCAGCCAGAACTCTAGTACTTGGGTCTCTGAATATGCGTGGTTGTGGTGTAAATGAAAGTAAGAGTGAGTTGATAGGGAGTATGATTGTGGAAAGAAAGATATATGTACTTGCATTGAACGAGACTAAGATAAAAGACATTGGTGAGGTGACATTTTGGAGAGTGGTAGGTAGGGTGTCTGGTGTTGAGAGGGGGCGAGGAAGAGAGGGAGTGGCTCTGTTATTAAGTGAAGAGATGAATAAGTGTGTGGTAGAATGGAAAGAAGTATCATCTCGAATAATGGTGGCTAAAATGAGGCTGGGATGCAAGGCTTAGGTGTTTGTGAGGTCCTATGACCCTAGCGGTGGAAGAAGTGAGGAAGAAAGAGGAGAATTTTGGATGAAATTGAACGAGTGCTTGGAAGACTTGGGAATGAATATGAATGTAGTGTTGATGGGAGATTTGAATGCTAGTGTAGGGATTGAGCCAGTGGATGATGTAATTGGGAAGTATGGAGTACCTGGTAGGAATGAGAGTGGAAAGAAAATGATAGAAATGTGTATTGAGAGAGAGATGCTGATTTCTAATACTGTATTTAAAAAGAAGGATGTGCACAAGTATACAAGGGTTAGAGTGGATAATGGAAGAGTAGTTGACAGAACATTAATGGATTATGTTGTGGTGAACAGGAGGGTGATTGGAAGAGTATTAGATGCGAATACACTGAGTGGAGCTAGTGGTGGAATATCTGATTATTATTTAGTGGAAAGTAGAGTGGGAGTGGAAAAAAGTGGAGAAAGAGGAGAAGCGAGAGAAGAAGAGAGATGCTAAAAGTGTATGAGTTGTATAAGAAAGAGAAAGACTGTGAGCATAAGGCTTGTGTGAGAAATGTGTGGAATGTAGTGAAAGAGAAACTGGAGGCGGGAGTGGAAGACGAACGGGGATGTTTCAAGGAGGAGGTTATGAAGTGTGCTGAGGCAGTGCACAGAAGGAGAATAACTGGTGGAAGCAAAACGAAAGGTAGTGAATGGTGGAATGAGCAGGTGAGTGCAGTAGTGGCTGATGAGAAACGGGCTTGTGAGGTATGATTGCAGGTAGGTAATGTAGAGATGTATGAAAGATATTGTGCAAAGAGAAGGTTAGCGTGGTGAGGGAGGCAATGAGAGAAGCAGATGTAAGGTGGGGCACATGCTTGGTTGAGAATTTTGAGAGGAATAAAAAGATGTTTTGGAAGGAAACAAAAATAGTAAGGAAAGGTGAATGTGGTAGGGAGGAGAGTGTGAAAGGAGCAGATGGGTAATTGCTAGTGGATGAAATAAAGGTGAGAGAGATATGGGCTGAATATTTCATGAACCTGCTGAATTAGGAAGATGATAGAGAGGCATAGATTGTGGATGTGGAAAGCGAATGGAGAATGCCAATGTTAGGAGATGAAAATGATAGAAATATAGCAAAAGAGGAGCTACATTTGGGATTGAGAGCAACGAAAACAGATAAAACACCAGGGATAGATGGGTCTCATGCTGAATGTTTGTCAAAAGCTGGGGAGGCATTAGTAGAATGGATGATTAGGTTGTTGAATGTATGTTTCAGGAAAGGGAGGGTCCCAGTTAATTGGAGGAGTGCATGTATAGTTCCACTTTACAAAGGGAAGGGAGATATGTATGGGTGTAGTAGATTTAGGGGAATTAGTTTGTCGAGTGTAGGTGGTCAGGTATGTGGAAGAGTTAATCGAGAGAATTAGGATAGGTACTGAGAAATTGATTGGGGAAGAACAGTGTGGCTTCGGGAGAGGAAGAGGATGTGTGGATCAGGTGTATGCGGTAAGACAGGTGTGTGAGAAGTTCTTGGAAAAAGGTTGGGACACTTTTTGGACCTTTATGGATTTAGAGAAAGCATATAACAGGGTAGCTAGAGAGGAGTTGTGGAGGGTGTTGCGACTGGATGGAAAAAGTGGAAGTTTGTTGAATGTGGTGAAGAGTTTTTACATGAATAGTTGAGCATGCATAAGAGTTGGAAAAGGTATGAGTGATTAGTTTGAGGTGAATGTTGGGTTACGTCAAGGATGTGTAATGTCGCCATGGCTGTTTAATGAGTATATGGATGGAGTGGTAAGGGAAGTAAATGAAAAAGTTTTAGATAGAGGATTGGAACTAGTGGGTGAGAATGGAAGATTGTGGAAATTGAGTCAGTTGCTATTTGCGGATGATACTGTACTGGTGGCTGATACTGAAAATGCATTGAATCATTTGGTGACTGAGTTTATTAGTGCGCGTGTGTGTGAGAGAAGGAAGTTGCGGGTGAATAGTGGTAAAAGTAAAGTCACGAGATTCACAATGAGTGTTAATGTTGGCAGATTGAATGCAGGAGTGAAT
>JAXCGZ010015713.1:15000-20000 GCA_037179515.1 Halocaridina rubra | reverse complement strand
TGGCTTTGTTTTCCAATATAATTCAAATCTCAAGCTATATATACATAATTAATAATCAAATAAGCACATTAATATATGTGAAAGAACGGATCATATCTTACCCCTTGTCTGGGACTCGAACCTAACACACATAATTATTGCGCCAAGGCACTACCAACTACACCACCGGAGGCATAAGAAAGAGGCCAACCTCAAAGCTTTATTGCCTTGTTAGGAATGAACGCATTCTTTCTGAATGCCTTTTTGTTCATATTACATATTTTATCCCTTGACCTTGAATCGAGCCTAACACACATAATTACTGTACTAAAGCGCTACCAACTACACCAATGACGGTCTAAGAAAGAAGCCAACCTCAAAGCTTATCTGCTTTGAATTAAATACGAAAAAGAAACCACGAGTGATGTTGGTAGAAGCTATAATATTAACAAACAGGCATTCAAAAAGAATGCCTTCATTCCTAGGAAAGCAGTTAAACTTTGTGGCTAGCTTCTTTCTTAGACCTTCGGTGGCATAGTTTGTAGCGCCTTGGCACAGTAATTATGTGTCTTAGGTTCGTGTCCCAGACAAGGGTAGAACATGATTTATGCTTTCACTCATATTAATGTGCTTATTTGATTATTATTGATGCCTATATAGTTTGAGATTGAATTAAATGCGAATACGAAGCCACGAGTGAGGTTTGAAAAAGCTGTAATATATCAAAAAGGCATTCAAAAAGAATGCGTTTATTTCTAGCAAAGCAGTTAATCTTTGAGGTTGTTTTTTTTTCTTAGACCTTCAGTGGTGTAGTTGGTAGCGCCTTGGCACAATAATTATGTGCCTGAGGTTCGAGTCGGGGTTAAGGGGTAAAACGTGCTTCATATATATATATATATATATATATATATATAATATATATATATATATATATATATATATATATATATATATATATATATATATATATGCTTGATGCTGTGACATCTATTCTTATGTACATGTGAGAATATTTATGTAAGCTTGTAAATTTATTTTACATTCCTTTGTTTTTGTCTATGCACTTAAGTTCCCAAAGGGAAACTTCAAAACAATGATAACAAAGAGCATCGTATACTTTAATATCAGTAAGTGCCTTTGTTGCATAAAACATACCAGTAAAGGATCGACATTAAACACGGTGAGAATAAAAATATATATTCATGCATGTATACATGCATAGTAGTCGTAGTAGTAGTGGTAGGAGTGGTAGTAGTGGTTGTGTTTGTGGTTGTAGTTGTTGTTGCTATTGTTGTTGCTGTCGTTGTTGCTGTTGTTGTTGCTGTTGTAACAATGGTAGTAGTAGATAGCAGTAACAGTTGCAGCAGCAGCAGCAGCAGCAACATTATTATTAGTAGTAGTAGGTGTAGCATTTTATTACAAACCTCTGAGTACTAAATATTAAACATATGCATGATAAAAAAAATGATCTAGGTTTGTCCAAAACTGAATAATACAAGTATGAATAAACTTTCCATAAAACCTCATAGAAAGTAAAATTTAAGCAGTTTCTTCTTAAGAATATTAAGTATAAATCATCTGAACTTCACATACATCGTTACATAATTCAGACAAATATGTATCTTCATCCAATAGCTCTTTTACATAATTAAATATTAATAATGTATATAAATCACGAAAAGGTTCAGAGAAGGGACACACTTTCAGCACATGTTTTTCAGTTTGAACACTTATGTTACATTAACTCGTCTGTTCATGTGACCTGCGCCTTCACCTCCCAACCTTCACCCGACAGTTGTGAGACAGCTACCGGAGCCTCGTGAACGATTGTCGTTAATAATATGGTGTAAATACTTTGATTTGATATCCTTAATGCACTTCTATAGACGGGTTTAGTTCAGCGATGTCCATACAATTTTATTGCGGAATATACGTTTTCCACACTTCTTAGTGAGTCTCTATCTCCATCATTGGTCAACGACCTCCCTAAAAATCGATATCCCGGCGGTGAATATGCTGCTCTACATAATTGGTACACCACATGGAACGGTTCACTTAGGTCTATTCGTTCGCACTTCTAGTTCATAAATCTTTTCCTTTACTTCCAAATAACTTCCTATCAAGGAGGAATACCTACCTTTGTCAAGTAAGCATTGATACTAGTGTTCTTCCGAGTACCTCATAGGCATTCCACTAACTTGTATTGCTTTTTATTCCCCTTTGTTTTTTAGTTAGCCAATATTTTGCACTGTACGACAAATATGCCATCTCTGCCACCTTAAATACAATATTCTTGTATATAGCTGGCATGTGAATGTTGCTCACAAAAAAAAAATTATAACTTATTGGCCACAACCTCTCAGAATATCTCATGCGTGCCACTGTTGCATTAACCTCACCAGATGCGGTGAATCAAGCACCAAGATACAAATATTCTGAGACATAGTCCAATCTCACTCCCTCACTTGACAAACAACGTTTTCTACAGTCTTGACCATTTACTAAGAAAAATTTGATTTTCTATACGCTAATCACTATATCACTCTCTTGAACAAATTGACAAACAACAGCAAGTCTCCTCGCACACATCACCCGACTTGCTGCTAGTGTAGTAGTAGTAGTAGTAGTAGTAGTAGTAGTAGTAGTAGTAGTAGTAGTAGTAGTAGTAGCAGCAGCAGCAGCAGAGTAGTAGTAGTAGTAGTAGTAGTAGTAGTAGTAGTAGTAGTAGTAGTAGTAGTAGTAGTAGTAGTAGTAGTAGTAGTAGTAGTAGTAGTAGTAGTAGTAGTAGTAGTAGTAGTAGTAGTAGTAGGTAGCGTGTAAGCTACCTAGCAATTCATCAGTGGGCACTTCTCTCTTTAAAATCCCAGTTATATGGTCACTGTATATAATAGACGGTAAACAACTTGTTGGAGCTAAAGTCAGTATATACGAAAAATATAATATATCGTGTTTAAGAGCAGTTTCGTTATTAAACTCAATTAATGTTCTAAACACCGACTACTTTTCTGTGTACTGGCTTGTTATCTGTAACACACCAATGAATGTCTATTCAAAATAAAAATATCATATATTTTCCCAAGACTATCCATTATACTAATTCCTCTGTAACACATACTACCATCTAACTGAAATCAAACAAATAATTTACTATAATGCCAACTGAGTGGGCAGCAAAACCCATAAAATTGAATTGTATGTCATCAACAAGAATGACAACTATTGCATAGGTAAGCTTCTTACAGCACCTGGACACAACCAGCTATAACTTATATTAACATTAACTCTACGCAAAGCCTGGTCCAACTCGTCAGGCGTAAAAGGGTCATCCCAAATAGGTATATAGGGTGCATTCTCATTCCTATGATTCTTCACGATTTTGTAAATAATTGATTTCAATAACTTTCGGAGCGTTCTTCAAACTCATTTTCTGGCATATCTAGATTCTCAGGCCAATTTTCACCTTTCATCTTTATGGATCTCCATAGTAATTTACTATCATTTGTGTCCAAATTCATTTCCAGCCTGAGTTAGACTCTCCCCAGGAGTGCCCAACAATGCGGTGCTGCCTGTTGAAATCCAGAGCAGTGTCTATAAGACACGGCAACCTTCTGAAAGCATTGCGCTCATATCCCCATCTTCGTCTTCCTCACCTATGATTGGAGGCAACACCTGCAATGCTTTCTCCAGCCTCTCTACGTCTATGTTCTTGTTACACACAATCCTCTGCATTTTATGATGATCAATGACATCATAGTAGGACTGTTACCATGATGACGGTCTTTGAATAAACTGGGATGATGACACTGTCCTTTTTCTGTCAGGCTTCTGTATGACACAAACTGGGGCATGGTCAGAGTCAATAATGCCCTGTCGTTTCTCAACAGCCTTCATTTGGACCACAACTTATTTAACAAGACAGATCAATTTCTGACTGCCACGTGTGACGCTTCCTAAGCGCAGTATCACCAATGTTCTCCTGATTATTGCCACCGTCGTCCTTCATGTCTCGATGTACATATATACATAAATACATATGCACTCATATATATATATATATATATATATATATATATATATATATATATATATATATATATATATATATATATATATATATATATATATATGTGTGTGTGTGTGTGTGTGTGTGTGTGTGTGTGTGTGTGTGTGTGTGTGTGTGTGTGTGTGTGTGTGTGTGTGTGTGTGTGTAACTAACACTGAACCGATACCATGCAGTCAAAAATGGTAAAAAAGGGCCATTAAAGAAAGCAGCGTAAAAATATCTGGATCACTTATTAATTTCGTGACCTTGTCTGATCACCTTCTCAAAGTACTTTGAGAAGGTGGCCAGATAAGGTTACGAAATTATTAAGTACTGCAAGCATTTTTTAAGTTATTTTCTTTAATGGGCCTTTTTCTAACACACACACACACACACACACACACACACACACACACACACACACACACACACACACACACACACACACACACACACACACACACACACACGCACACGCACACGCACACACACATATATACACGCATATTGTTCACTAAAAAGTATAATATAAAATATCAATGGTTTTGCTATGAATTAAGTACGAGTAAAAATTGAGAACCTTAATATTATTCCTATGCATTTAGTACATTTATGCTACCAAAATTCACTCTGCATTGCGGATCGCGTGTGTAGAAGTAATTTCATATGTATCTATATCTGTGTGTAGCTATAAATATAATTGTTTTTCAGCATAAATCCTCTGAAAATGAAAGACATGTTTTGCTTTGACTTTGAGGTTCGCTTCAAATTGAAGCCAATAAAGTTATTTTTATTTTTCACATTTTTCTCTTTCTCTCCTCGATCAAGAAATGGTATTCTGTGGGTACACCGACCGAAAGCGATGGTTTACATTGTCCTACAAACAAGCCAATATACATGTAGGCGTCCTTTATCTCTCAGACATGAATATATAGATAACTATATTATCCTCTTCAGTTTGAAGTGAAGTGAAGTGGGG
>JAXCGZ010015713.1:7500-10000 GCA_037179515.1 Halocaridina rubra | reverse complement strand
TCCAGTGGCGAAAGAACCTGTTATCAATTCAATAGAAGCTTACATTTAAGAAAATGCAGAAACATCATTACATGAATTATAATTTTCTTTTGAAAACTCTACATCTGGTGAGTTCAAGAATAATCACATTCTTTATATATCTGCCAAGTCCATATTTCACTCTCCACTGTTCTTTATGAGAAAAAAAGAAAAGAGGAAAAAAATAAAAATGCACAGAAAAGAGAGCTCATTTTAGCACAAAAGGTTGGGGGGAAGTATAATAATTGCCAAAATCTCTTTCACATCGTTTTCCCAGACATGGCCAAAATTTTTTTTGTCTTACTACTTATCACTCCGATGCAGGGACTTTTCTATTTTATTGCCGTTTTTTATATCCTCACTTGACACCATAAAACCCTGAATTAAAAAGAAATGTATTGACCTTTTAGTAAAGAGATAAGAGAAAGAAAGATAAAGACTTCAAATATATTTCATGAATAATTTAATTGTAAGATCATTTTTCATTGCTTGATTATGTGTTTATCCTTGCTAAGTATCAACCTCAAAATCACTTAGGGTGACCTTCAAAAGGCCATTAATGGCTTTAGAGTACTGGCAATCATATATGACCCGGCAAGAATGTAAAGTCAGGTTCCCCAAAAGTGATCAGAGAAGAGTGTCAAGTCATACTTAGCTTTCGAAAAGTGATCAAGATAGAGTGAGAAGTCATGTTTGACACTCATAGTGACCAGAAAGGCATAAGATCATACCTTGATATGTAATGAGGGAGGAATGTTAGATCATTCCTAACTCTTTAATAGTGAAATATTAGGATTGTCCTGTCATAAAAAACTCTTTTATTGGGACATGTTAGGAGTGTTATTCATATCTGACTCTCTAATAATCACTTGAGAAATGGTAAGTCAAGTATCTGAAGAAAGAACTGTTATGTCATACCTGACTAGTTATCAGTGACATGAAAACAAGACTCTCTTGAAGTGAGCCGCGAGAAATGCTAAGTCATAATCGACTCTCCGTGGCCCCACAGCAAACTCCCGAGATCCAGGTTGAGAACCTGTTATCCAGTGTCTTTAGGTTTTGTTCCATCTTCTTTCTTTTTCTCTTAGGAACCTGTGCCAAATTCGTAAAGGAAATCCCATCAGGCTCTGTCATGTGAATGGATTGAGGATTATTCATTGTAAAAACTCATTCTCTTTTTTTCCCCACATTTTCTTATTATTATTTTCCTTCTCCTTCTCTTCCCTTATGTTTAGAAGAACATGATTTAGATATAACTCTTGTCACAATTCACCAAATAATGCTCTTTTCTTCCTTTTCAAGTTTTACCTTTTCTATCATAAACACCAATTCTTGTATGTTTCTCTTTTCTTGCCACTCAAAAAAGATTTATATATTTTCCTTGGCAGTCTACACCAAATATTAGCTCATTTATTCTCGTGTTTGTTTTATTTTCCTTTTTTTTTTATCTTGGAAAATACTTTTAGTCATCCTGCACTTTTTATCATACGTAAAACAGAATGCATTTTTGGATACTGTCCCCGTCAAAATTTATCAAATATTACTTATCATTCTATTTTATCTTTTATTTCCTTTCACGAGAACTACTTTGTTTTTGAATTTTTTCCCTCTGTTTAGAGCTGTGTCTAACATAAATATTTTCCTGGTCATAATTCATCAAACATTTTTCTTATTTGCTAAATTTACATTTCAAAAAGATTTTTAGATATATTTCTTGTCCATAAATACTAAGCATTACTTTAATCCTTCCTCTGTCAGTCCCTCAGTTCTTCTTCTTCTTCTTCTGTTATAATCTTTTCTTGTTTTTCTTCAGGATATATCTCATTTCTCTTTCAGGTGACATGGACCTCAATCCTTGCTTTGGAAATTACCATTCACAAATCATCTTATCGGATCTCTTACATAAGCTTACCCACTTGAGGCACAGGATTTTAGGATTTTCTTGACTCTACTTATACTGACACTAAAATTTCATGTTATTATTCTTCTTAGATTCTTTGTATATTTTTTGATTGCTTAGGTGATTATATTTTTAATATTATTCCCTGGAGGTGGGAGAGAGAGAATATTACCCATTTATACTTTGCATGTTGTTAATATTCCAAGCAATGAGACAGTGAAAAAAATAATAATCTTAGTATGCCCAGCAAGTTTTGTATATATATATATATATATATATATATATATATATATATATATATATATATATATATATATATATATATATATATATATACATATATATATAAATATACATATATATATATATATATATATAGTTTCCGTTTCCGGTTTTACGTCACGGACTCCCTTATCAACCAAGGGCTAGGACGGTTGCTTTCTTGCGAAGGGCTTGTTTTGGCAAATGTAATCCTTACGCTGAGTGCATGCCTTTGCTAACCTCAGACCGTGACGGGGCGCGAACCCTCGACCTGACGCCTCAGAGTCGGAGACGCTACCGACTGAGCCACGGCGATATATA
>JAXCGZ010015713.1:0-5000 GCA_037179515.1 Halocaridina rubra | reverse complement strand
AGCATTAACTACCTCCTCGCTTACCGAATTCCAATTATCAACTACTCTTACACTGAAAAAGTATTTCCTTACATCCTGCAAAGAAGTTTTCTTACCAAGCTTCAAACTATGACCTCTAGTTCTAGAGCCAGCCATATCAAAATATCGATCCCTATCCACTCTATCATAACCATGAAGGAATTTAAAGACTGTCACCATATCCCCCCTCACTCTTCTAGCTTCGAGTGATGGTAAGTCTAATTCCCTCAGCCTCTCATCATAACTGAGATTGCGTATTTCTGGCACCAGTTTCGTGGCATGTCTTTGAACTTTTTCAAGCTTAGCTATGTGCTTTTTCAAGTGCGGATTCCAAAAGGGGGCTGCATATTCGAGTTTTGGCCTCACATAGGTTACATAAATATTTCTGAACATTTCCTTGTCCATGTGCCTGAAGGCTACCCTTACATTTGATAAGAATGCATATGCTGCCCTTACTACGCCATTTATATGTATTTCTGGAGACAAATCTGCCAATATGTTTACTCCTAGATCTCTCTCATTTTCTGTCTCTTGAAGTTGTACTCCAGCAACCGAGTAGTCAAGCTTGGGCCTTCTTGCACTTGTACCCATTCTCATTACCTTACATTTTGAAGTATTGAATTTCATTAGCCACTTTTCTGACCACTCCTGCAGATTATTTAGATCCTCCTGAAGTTCTCTACCATTGTTCTCGTTTTTTACTTTCTTCACAATCTTTGCATCATCTGCAAACATATTCATGAATGAATTTACAGACTCTGGTAGGTCATTTACATATACAAGGAACAAAAGTGGCAGTAAAACTGAACCCTGTGGAACACCACTACTAACTCTTCTCCATTCAGACACTGAGTGTCTTACTCTAACCCTCTGTTCCCTTCCTTCTAAGTAAGTTTTTATCCATTCCAAAACATTTCCACCTATTCTAGCCATTGATTGCAGCTTCCTAATAAGTCTCCCATGTGGAACAGTGTCAAACGCTTTCTGGAAGTCTAGGAGTATGCAATCTGCCCAGCCCTCTCTTTCCTGTAAGATTTGGCTTACCTCATCAATAAATTCTAATAAGTTTGTTACTGTTGATCTACCTTCTCTGAAGCCATGTCGCCTCACTGACAAAAAATTGAAGGATTCCAAGTGAAGAGAGATATGTTTCCTTAGTAGTTTCTCCATAACTTTGCAAACTATGCTGGTCAAGGAAACTGGTCTATAGTTCAGAGCCGTGTGTGTGCATGTGTGTGTGTGTGTAAAATTGCCTAATTGTGATTATCTAATTGTGCTTAAGGGAAAGAGCCTCAAGCTCGTAATGACCGGTTCCATTTTGTACTTAGTGATACTTATCATTCTTGTCCTTAAAACTATGGATTGAGTTAGTATTAACTACCTTCTCGCTTAGCGAATTTCAATTATCAACTTCTCTTACACTAAAAAAGTACTTCCTTTCATCCTTGAAAAGAAGTTTTTTTTTCATGAAGCTTCAAACTATGACCTCTAGTTCTAGTACCAGCCATATCAAAATATCGATCCCTATCCACTCAGTCATAACCGTGAAGGAATTTAGAAACTGTCACCATATCCCTGCTCAATTTTCTAGCTTTGAGTGATGATAAGTCTAATCCCCCCAGCTTCTGATCATAACTGAGATTGCGTATTTCTGGCACCAGTTTCGTGGCATGTCTTTGAACTTTTTCCAGCTAAACTACATGCTTTTTCAATTGCGGATTCCAAAAGGGGGCTGCATATTCAAGTTTTGGCCTCACATAGGTTATATAAATATTTCTGAAAATTTCCTTGTCCATGCGCCAGAAGGCTACCCTTACATTTGCTATGAAAGCATATTCTTCCCTTACTATGCCATTTATAAGCATTTCTGGATACAAATCGGCCATCATGTTTACGCCTAGATCTCTCATATTTTCTGTCTCTTGAAGTTCTATTCCTGCCAGCTAGTAGTCATGCTTGGGCCTTCTTGCACTTGTACCCATTCTCATTATCTTACATTTCAAAGTACTGAATTTCATTAGCCACTTTTCTGACCACTCATGCAGACTATTTAGATCTTCCTGAAGTTTTCTACCAGTGTTTTCGTTTCTAACTTTCTTCACAATCTTTGCATCATCTGCAGACATATCCATGAATGAATCTACAGACTCTGGTAGGTCAATTACATGTACAAGAAACAAAATTGGTCCTAAAATTGAACCCTGTGGAACTCCACAACTAACTCTTCTAGATTCAGACACTGAGTGTCTTACTGTAACCCTCTGTTCCCTTCCTTCTAAGTATGTTTTTATCCATTTCAAGACATTTCCACCAATTCCTGCCATTGCTTGCAACTTCTTAATAAGTCTCCCTTGTGGGACAGTGTCAAATGCTTTCTGGAAGTCTAGGAATATGCAATCTGCCCAACCCTCTCTTTCCTGTAAGATTCGGCTTACCTCATAAAATTCTAATAAGTTTGTTACTGTTGATGAGAGAGAGAGAGAGAGAGAGAGAGAGAGAGAGAGAGAGAGAGAGAGAGAGAGAGAGAGAGAGAGAGCGAGAGAGAGAGAGAGAGAGAGAGAGAGAGAGAGAGAGAGAGAGAGAGAGAGAGAGAGAGAGAGAGTGAGTGAGTGAGTGAGTGAGTGAGTGAGTGAGTGAGTGAGTGAGAGAGAGAGAGAGAGAGAGAGAGAGAGAGAGAGAGAGAGAGAGAGAGAGAGAGAGAGAGAGAGAGAGAGAGAGAGAGAGAGAGAGAGAGAGAGAGAGAGAGATTATTTTATTATTTTATTAATTTATTGCGCCAAGGCGTCAGACATTACATGAGTTCATACAAATAATGCTTCAAATGGATACAAAACCAAGAATTGAACATGGTTTACAGGGAGGTGTAACATATTGATAAAACATTGCTGCATACTAACACACAACTCACAGTATGGCAGCACAGAGTACATTATATGCAAAAGTAAAGCTCCGAGAAACGCAGAATGCACAAACAGAATTATACAGCAACAAACAGAAAATATATGTATAATTCAATATAATTAATGGCCACCAAAGTGAGGATAACGAGCAAGAATAACATCAAGGTTGTCATCATTAAGTAAAAATGAGCAGATCTGTATTAAGTTCTGACCTCGTGGTAAAACATCTCTCACTGTGGGGCACTGAAGACAATAGTGGTCAAGAGTGTTAGCATTAGGATGGTCGCATAATTTACAGGAGGTGTACTGTGGCATATCTAGAGTCTGGGAGACCTGCCATAAAGGCCGATACCCCATTCTGAGCCGAGCACTAACTACATTGTTTTTCCGCACCATTAACCCGCGTCTGCGATACTTGTAGCGACTGTGAAGAAAGTGATCATGGTGCTGTATGGACACACTGTTGGCCCTCTCCGTGTCCCTGCGCTGGACCGTCATGGCAAACCCAGCTGAGTAGATGATGTTACGTAGGCATCGGAGGGAGGGCTCAGCGTCCACAGCATGCCCATCCAGCATACAGGCCGCCTTGGCAAGACGATCCGCTGTGTCGTTGCCAGTCAGCCCAATGTGGGATGGAGTCCAAACAAATGACACAACAAGAGAAGCATCCCGAGCGGCCGCGAGGCGACATAGTATATCTCCCACAGCACGGCCACAGATAGGTCTTGGCGAGGATAGGGCTTGTAGGGCCGATTGGGAGTCACAAATTATTACCCCATTCACTCGTCGTCGAACAAGGAGAGTCACGGCATCCAAGATGGCATTCAGTTCACAGTAGGTGGAGCTCGACGAGGTGGGTAGTCTACGGCCAATCCATGAATCAGCCGGCACAGGCGGCTCCATGGTGGGGGAAAACACAGCACATGCCGCCCTCCCATCTGCTTGCACAGAACCATCAACATAGACGTGGTGCGCTGCAGGGACAGACGTGGATACATCGAGAGAGAGAGAGAGAGAGAGAGAGAGAGAGAGAAGAGAGAGAGAGAGAGAGAGTAATAATAAAAAAAAAAATAATGATAATAAACCTTTATTTCCAATGTACATTGGGTATTCAAATAAAATACATATATATTCCAGATAGACATCTGTGGTGTACAATATAGACATACTAAAACAAACAAATCATAAAGATGAGTGTACCATTAAAAATTACAAGTAAAATCTTCCTTTAAGAGTAACTTCTTAAGATTACATTTAAAAGTATACACTGAACCAGCATTTTTTAGTTCACTGGGAAGCTGATTATATAAATGAGGTCCACGAATGTTTATATCTCTTGAGCCAATATCAGTTTTAGACCTTCGTACTAATAAATCTTCCCCTTGACGGGTAGTTAACCCGGTAACTGAGTTTACTGTAGAAAAATTATACAAGCAATCAGGAAGATTGTTTCTTAGTATATTAAAAACAAAGGTACATATATCAAAAACATATTTATCTCTAATCTTTATCCATTCTAGATCTTTTAAAACAGGAGAGATGTGCTCGTATTTTCTTACGTTGCCAACAGCCACTCGTGCTGCAAAGTTTTGTAACTTTTGTATTCTTTGTAATTGAGTCTTATTTGTACATCCCCAAACTTTGAGACAGTAATTAATTAAACTCATAGCTAAGGACTGGACAATTATTATACGAGTTGATGTTTCAAATGAGTCTTTTACCCTATTTAGATATATTAGAGTACCCATTACTTTTTTATAAATTTCATCTATATGCATTTCAAAATTCATGTAACGGTCAAAATAGACACCTAGGTTCTTTACCGAGTTCATTGGCTTAATGATATTACCGTTAAAATTTATATGAAGATTGTCACCAACTTCTGATAATAATTGTCTGGATCCGATAAGAATAGATTGGGTTTTAGTTTCATTAAGTAACAGACCATTTTTTAGAAAATAACGTTTAGCCATATACAAAATTTCTTCTGCTCTACGAATAATATTTTCTAAATCATTAATTTCTCCTTCAATTAAGATTTGAGTATCGTCAGCATATTGAATGACATAAAAGTAGGTAAAT
>JAXCGZ010015712.1:42500-52153 GCA_037179515.1 Halocaridina rubra | reverse complement strand
AATTAAAATAAATCAACGTAAAGTCTCTCCAGAATAATGTCATTTTTCAATGCCTATATTTTTTTCCTAGTAAGAATTTCCGGCTTCTTTTTTGAGAGACAGGGGGGGAGGGGTTTGGAATGATTCAGAACAGGATCTTAATAGTAGACAAAGTGACCTTCATCTTGCTCTTGAAAAATAGCCCCTCTGCTCCCACCCTTGACAAATCTCTCCCACAATGAAGAGTGAAAAGGGAAGAAGAGGAACGGAGAAGGAGAAAGATGATCAGATGGTAGAATAGGGAAAGAAGAGACAACTACTACAAAGGAGACAACGGAGAAGAGAAGAGGGGAGAAATATGGAGGAATGAGGGTGACCTTCGTTAAGGAGCGATTTCCAATGGCCATAAAAGTTTCATACCATACATATATGCTCTGACAGGGGCCAGTTTCCCCTCCCTCATGATACGATATACAGTATAAACATCACTAGGAAGAAAATAATATTATGTGTGTAATGAAAACGACACTTCGCCTTAGACTCCACATAAACCACGAGGCTTCTTTAGTCAAACTAGAAAAATAAGCTATCAGAATATCCGTACTATTTTGGTTCCTACCTGCTAAATTTCCAAAGGATATCTCTCTACCATGCAAATTGATGTTTTATGTTGGTTATGAAGGAGTTCACTACACATAACCCTGAGTCAGAGTGTGCTCCTTATCCCTAGTTTTTTTTTTTCTATGGGAACACCATGAAGACCACTTCTGTGGTCAGGATTCGCCTCATGAATTGTTTCCTTAATTATAGGTGTGACTGCAATCCTTTCGCATCCTGTTGAATCCAGATGATCGCGTCTGATTTACTAGGTCCAGGATATCCTCAGACGTAGATAAATTATATAAATAATCATAATGATTACAATACTCCAAGAACAAAATGGCATTGTTGTAACCAAGGGTTTTCCTTCATTATCCAGTGCATGGATTTTTTTTTTTCAATCTATTATACCCTCTCTTTTCCTTGATATGCTGAAGATTTTTTTTAAAGTACTTGGCAATAAAATAATTAACAGGAATAGGTGAAATTCCTACTACAAACATATTAATAAACTTAATGAATTTTAAAAACTTCTCAAAGCAGTCTTCCTCTGACAAATTAGATGCCAATGAAAGCATAACAGCTACGTAGAGGATTCGCTAATACTCGTTTCAAAAATGATAAATAAGTTTAAATAACATGTAAATAAAATATAATAATAATAATAATAATAATAATAATAATAATAATAATAATAATAATAATAATAATAATAATAATAATAATAATAATAATAAGAAGAATAATAATAACAATAATAATAATAATAATAATAATAATAATAATAATAATAATAATAATAATAATAATAATAATAATAATAATAATAATAATAATAATAATTATAATAATAATAAGAAGAAGAAGAGGGTCTTAGTAAAAGGATAATGCATAAGTCATGAGAGGAAGAAAAAAAAATATATCTATATGTATTATGTACCTCAGCGAATGAAATAGGAAAGGATTTTCTAATGATAGAAAAGGATTTACCCTTTTGATACAGAGCGCAGTGATGTGGCGATTTCCGAAAGACCGTCAACAGACACAGGACTCCATAATTATGCAATATTATTCTCCTCTGCCATACGCTGTAAATAAATCTTTCATGATTATTCATTTGATGCATATATCTTTTACATCTTCTAGCACAATATAGGAAATAAATTATTCAGAAAACGAAGAATAACAATATAAGTTTGCATAAAAGAACGAAGACACATGTAAATAATGCTTTGCTCATTAACACGCACATAACACTTTATTTGAGCAGATGAACGTGTTAAGTAGAAAAGACAAACAAAGTTCTCTTGAAATCATCAAAAAGAAACCAACTAACTTGTTCTGTAAACAACGAGATAGGCAAGGACCAAAAAATAAAACAAGACGGAAATGGGATCATACTCTGATGTTTTCTCATCTGATAGAGAAATCTGTCAGAAGTGATTCCTCGGGCACTTGTCCAAGGCCAAGGAAGTTAAGCTGAAACTCTGAAACAGGTCCAGTTTTTTCAGCACTTGCAGATACCGCTACCGCAGGTATTTAAGGTGTGGCAGCATTATTATTATTATTATTATTATTATTATTATTATTATTGTTATTATTAATAATAATAATAATTATTATTAGTATCATTATTATTATTATTATTATTATTATTATTATTATTATTATTATTATTATTATTATTATTATTATTATTATTATTATTATTATTATTATTCGCAAATGAAATACCACAATAATATTCGTGTATATTTTGATAATTAAATTATAATACCGTATTAGCTGAAGAGTCTTTTGGTGGTCAAGCAAGCGAAAGTTCCCTTTATAATCTTATAATCAAATTATACACGGATATTATTGTGGTATTTCATTTGCATTTAACTTCAATCTATGGTGAAATAGAAATCTATTATCATCATTAGTAGTGCAGGGTGTCCACAAAGTCTGTGTACATGGGAAATTTCACTATGCAGACCTATTCAATCGAGTTCATCTGAATTTTGTAATGCGCATCAAATTATGCATTGAAAATGATGGAAATCATATTGAAAATATTATTTATTAACATTAGATTTAAATAAAATTGTTTTGTTTTAAAAGTATGTGTTAATATCCTGTGTACCCAGACTTCGTCTTGGCACACAGGAGATAAACACATACTTGTAAAACAAAACAATCTTATTTAAATCTAATGTTAATAAATAATATTTTCAACATGATTTCCATCATTTTCAATGCATAATTTGATGCGCTTTACAAAATTCAGATGAACTCGATTGAATAGGTCTGCATAGTGAAATTTCCTATGTACCCAGACTTTGTGGACACCCTGTAGTAGCCTTTTCGAGGACATTATTGGGTATTAAGTAGAACTTCCCCTATAACGACATCGACATACTTAAAAAGAGCATCTCATTATTATTATAATTATTATTATTATTATTATTATTATTATTATTATTATATATATATATATATATATATATATATATATATATATATATATATATATATATATATATATATATATATATATATATATATACACACACCTAGTTTTAATTACCTAATTGTGCTTACGGGAAAGAGCCCTGAACTCGTAACTCCTCGTCTCCTGGTTGTTTTCATTTTATACTTAGTGATACTTATCATACTTATCCTTAGAACTATGGATTGAGTTAGCATTAACTACCTCCTCACTTAGCCAATTCCATTCATCAACTACTCTTAGTTTACACTAAAAAAAAAAAAAAAAAAAAGTACTTTATTACATCCTCCAAAAAAGTTTACTTACGAAGCTTCAAACTATGACCTCTAGTTCTAGTGCCAGCCATGTCGAAATATCGATCCCTAGGCACTCTGTCATAACCCCTCATTCTTCTAGTTTCGAGTTATGGTAAGTCTAATTCCCTCAACCTCTCATCATAATTGAAATTGCATATTTCTGGCACCAGTTTCGTGGCATGTCTATGAACTTTTTCCAACTTAACTACGTGCTTTATCAAGTGTGGATTCCAAAAGGGGGCTGCATATTCAAGCTTTGGCCTCACATAGGTTACATAAATATTTCTGAGCATTTCCTTATCCACTTGCCTGAAGGCTACCCTTACATTTTCTAAGAAAGCACATGCTGAACCTACTATGCCATTTATATGCATTTCTGGAAACATAACTGCCAGTATGCTTATTCCTAGATCTCTCTCATTCTCTGTTTCTTGAAGTTCTGCTCCTGCCATTGAGTATTCTCATTACTTTACATTTAGAAGTATTGAATTTCATTAGCCACTTTTCTGACCACTCATTCAGACTATTTAGTTCTTCCTGAAGTCCTCTATCATTGTTTTCATCTCTTACTCTCTTATATATATATATATATATATATATATATATATATATATATATATATATATATATATATATATATATATATATATATATATATATATATATATATATATATATATATATACATATATATTACTATTATTTCTATTTTAATTGCTTTGCTAATTATTATCGAGCTCTTGAAATACTGTTAAGAAGAGCTTTACAACATTTGTATCTAAAGTATGTTTATTCACAGTACTGGACAAGTCGATGTTAGTTCTTCCTTCAGTTTTGGTTCTCTTTCTATGTCTATATCAACACCGAATATTCTTGGAAACTCGTTACACATCTCTTAATATCTTTTCACATCTGACAAGTCACAACACTCTTCATGTCCATTTCTATTTACTTTATGTTTTCCTCGTGCCCAGGCCCAACGAGGGCTGTTTTTATTTTATTTTATTTTCTTTTTTCTTTTTGCCTGTCCTGGTGTCACACTCACTAAAATATAACAAGTCATTCAACGTTAAGGTGTTGTGGATGAATGCTTCATAACAGCTCCAAAACGCAATTTTTTTTCCCAAAGAAATAAGTAATAGTGTCCTACCAAGCATACAAAAAACTAAACAACTAAAGTTGTCTATCTCGTTGTTCAACTAACTGTACATAGAAGAGCCCATTTTCGAGGCGTCCTCCTTTGCTATGGCCAATGAAGATGAAGAAGGCGTCTAGTGACTATATGCTGATACGGAGTAGAGTGGGCAGCACCTATAGCATGTGCAGATATTGTTAACACAGCTGATTTTGTTCATTTCATAACCTTGAGATTGTCTTGAATAATTTCCAGTATGCAAAAGTCAAAGGTAAGACATTTAGTCAGACAAAGGCCGTTATAACTGGACGCAGTTATAAGAGCACTGGCTCCTTGTTTTTGCGCTAGCATGCCTTCGTACTTAAAGGGGGGTTTACACGGTCAAACGGTTCGTCGAATACGGTTCGACAGACAGGTGTTTGAAGTGATGTTCGAACGTGTGAACGGGGTATTTGGTTGTCGAACACGTTTGTCGAACGTGTTCGACAACCAAATACCCCGTTCACACGTTCGAACATCACTTCAAACACTTGTCTGTCGAACTGCGTTCGACGAACCGTTTGACCGTGTAAACCTCCCTTTACAATCTCACTAAATATATCGACGCCCTCATGCTATAGTTTTAAAATATCTGAAGCCAATAGGACTATACTAAGTATAAATCCAACTTATATACGATTCCTCATAACATTCGTGCGAGCACATGATTAAAAAAAAAGAAAAAAAAAAGGAAAACCACCTCCCTTATAAACGGATCGAGGAAAACTGATCACAAACAAGTAGATGATATCTTACATTCCCAATTTTTTTTTTTTCTTTTTTTAGACTAACTGTTCGAGCAACCTCCAAGCTCCCAAGTTCTCTTCATGCACTGTGAATTTGATCGAAGAGCATGACAAAGCTTCAAGTTTCATTTTGCCTTTTTCCCCACAAGAATGTCATTGACACTGACATAACTGTACAAAACTGTAATGCACTGTATTAGTCGGTATCGATCGTCTTTGCAATAGTCGTCCTATAACCTCCAACGCTGGGAGGGTAGTATATACTTTTTCATATTATTATCAATACCAAAGTATTACCAAACGCGTATCCCCACATACATGACATTACCATAGGGCTTCCGCAGCCTTTGTCTCCACCGAATGTTTTAGTAATATCATCAGGAGGCAATCAAGCGTTAGTTTTTTTCCACTTGAGCGAGTGGATTCCCTTGATACCACCCATTAACACCCACAATACAAAATCTTCTACCTGGAATTACCCTCGGAAGCCACCATCATCACCATCATTATTATCATCAACATCATCAGCATAATAATATGTATGTTAATTCATGTACAACGGCCGCCTTCCCCATTGTTGAGCGGTGCCTGCCCCCCCCCCCCAATGCTCACAATTCAATCACTTACTTGAATTCTCTTCCTAACAATCTTGATACTGGGTGGATTTTATCCAAATGAGGTGAAGAGCGTCCTCTGCCTCCCATGTTCATACCATTTTCATGTCTTACTCTGTAATTTCTCCTTTTCATCCGGGAATAGAGAATTTATCCATATATAGAAGAAATTACACGGCCTCTGCCTTCCATGCTCTCTTTCTACAGTTCATCTCTTCACTATACATTTCCTTCTTTTCCCACCATAGTAGGGAGAATAAAAGTACCTGCTTCATGTTCCTCTGTGTATTATGAGAGCTGACAAAATGGGGCAGAGTATAAGGGCTGGGATCCTCCTCTATATATTCCTTCCGCACTGAGAGAAGAATTGAAATAATAATAATAATAATAATAATAATAATAATAATAATAATAATAATAATAACAACACCAATTACTATTACTACTGCTATTATTATTAATAATAATAATAATAATAATAATAATAATAATAATAATAATAATAATAATAATAATAATAATAATAATAAAAATTATAATGATGATGATGATTGTCGTACAGCATCGCGTATAGACGCCTATAGCCGCTAGAGGGCAGAGTGCGCACTCGGAGCCCCGCCACCATTGGACGGCATACGGAGATCATGTCTGTTAGATAGAAATCAGGCCTTGCCGGGGGCAGAACTTACGTCCTAGTTAGAAACCTCCCCCTAAGGGGGCTGGAAGAGTGACGTTCAGGAACTATAGAAATGAGAGCTTTGAGGTTTAAAGGAATCATGTAGCTTCTGAATAAATTAAGTATGAAGAAGAGAGGCTTATCTATCACCGACCTCGCTACCTATAGAATAAGTATAGTCGTAAAAAAACACTATACGGCATGATGATGGTAATAATAATAATAATAATAATAATAATAATAGTTCCGGTTCCGGTTTTACGTCACGGACTCCCTTATCTACCAAGGGCTAGGACGGTTGCCTTCTTGCGAAGGACTTGTTTTGGCAGATGTAATCCTTACGCTGAGTGCATGCCCTTGCTAACCTCAGACCGTGACGGGGCGCGAACCCTCGACCTGACGCCTCAGAGGCGGAGACGCTACCGACTGAGCCACGGCGACTACAATAATAATAATAGTAATAATAATAATAATTACTATTATTATTATTATTATTATTATTATTATTATTATTATTATTATTATTATTATTATTATTATTATTATTATTATTATATTAATGATGATAGTAATAATGCATTTCATCAATTTCAAATATTTGAAAACTATATGTGGACTTCGAACTTGGGGCCTGTAGAACAGGAGTTCAAAGTTTAGGGCACTGAACCAAGTAGGTCATAAGAGAGAGAACTGGAACTTCTACTGAAGCTTCAGGATTACAAAGGGCACCACTGTGCTTTTCTACTTTAACAATTTACCTCTCTGCAATCACCAGTGATCAACACACGTAATTCTTCTCCTCAATGTGGACCGATGATATTTGAAAGAATAATAATGCAATCACGCATTTTAATCATTTCAAATAGTTTACCTCCTATAGTCGGGATTCGAATCTAGGACCTGTAGAACGGGAAGCCACAAAATAGGATGGTGAGCCACATACGTTATAAACAGAGAGAAGCATTGCATCTGAAACCTCAGTGATATACAGGTCACCACTGCGCCTTTCTAGCCGAAATTTTACCACAAATTTAATTCTCCTCTTTAATATGCACCACTTTCATAGATCGTTATATTGCAATCACGTATTTCAATAATGCCAAATATTTTAACTCCTACACTCGGGATTCAGACCTGAGACTTGTCGAATAGAAGTCCACTGGTTAGTGTACTGAACGACGCAGGTCATAAAATGAGAGAATTGAAACATCTATTGAATCTTCAAGATTACAGAGGGCACCAATGCTCCTTTCTGCTCTGAAATATAACCTCTCTGCGACCCACCAGTGACCAGCACACGTATATGATTCTCCTTCTCAGTATGACCACATTACTTGTAAGTTGTGGTGTGTTTAAAGGGCAGTTTACACGGTCAAACGGTTCGTCGAACGCGGTTCGACAGACAAGTGTTTGAAGTGATGTTCGAACGTGTGAACGGGGTATTTGGTTGTCGAACACGTTCGACAAACGTGTTCGACAACCATATACCCCGTTCACACGTTCGAACATCACTTCAAACACTTGTCTGTCGAACCGCGTTCGACGAACCGTTTGACCGTGTAAACCCCCGCGCCTGGGTGTCTACCCTTTGCTCTCAAACAATGAAAATTGTCCACAAAAACAGCAAATAATTTGGTAGGCATGGCTGAGTCATGACAGAAAAATAATCAACTAAGACGGTCTTTACTGCATAGTTACGATGGCAAATTTTTTTTCTTTGTTAAGGCTTGCACTCCCTGGACGAGATATCACAGAAAGATCGAAAATGTCAAGTATCAAGACTCTGAGGATGTAGTTCTTGAAAGTAGATTAAGGATAAATGTAAAGGCTTAATAAATGAAATAGCAGATATAGTAGTGGTAGTAGTAGCAGTAGTGAGAAAGTGCTATTTGGGAAGCACGATATTTCACGGTCACCAGGACTCTCCCGGCAAGCAGTGAGAGGGCACAAGTGAGTCAATTCCCACTGACTGAGTAAGCCACGGTTAGGGAGAGTGGCAGCGCCAACTATTATCAGTTGCATAGTTCGTGTGGTGGCGCTAGGACGCTATCCTCAGGCTCTCTCTTTAACAAGACCTGAGGGACCCTCTTCGAATACGACCTCTCTAAGAGGATTTCGATTTAGCTAATATGATGATGTGAACTGAAGTGAAACTCTAAATACATGTGAAAAGTGACAAAACAAAAATGTAGGAGGTGAAACATGTGCTTTTATTCAACGCATTTTTTTATTTAGAGTAAATAAGAGGCATTAGATTATAAAACGGAATCATCTGCAAAGTCTAATCGCGACTTAAAAAGAGGGAATATAGTCTTATTGATTGATGTCACTACAAACATCATCGTTGATTTAGAGCAAACATCAATCAAGCAACGTCTTCAAAGGAACAATACCAAACAGAAATACATACACAGTAAGTGTTGATTCAGATGCGTCAGCAAAACTTAACTTGTGTTTGTTTTTTCCTATGCTTCATATAAAAACAGCTAATAAGAAACTTCATTCCTCTTGTTTAAAGTATTAATTAAAGAGATCTTCAGAATCTAAAAAGCAGCTGATAATATATATATATATATATATATATATATATATATATATATATATATATATATATATATATATATATATATATATATATATATATATATATATATATATATATATATATATATATATATATATATATATATATATATATATATATATATATATATATTACGAATATGACACCAAGACAGGCAAAGAAACTTGCCCTCATCGGGCCTAAGCACGAAGAAAGCCTAAAGAAAAGAGAAATAGAGATGGGGAGTGTTGTGGTTTGTCAGTTGAAAAGGTATAAAATTAAATGTTTAACTCATATAAAAAAAAATATTCGGTGTTGATGTACTCATAGAAAAAGAACAGTAACAGAAGGAATATATATATATATATATATATATATATATATATATATATATATATATATATATATATATATATATATATATATATATATTAATCATTTTTACCCCGATCGGGACTTGAGCCTAGGACATATAATTACTATGCCAAGGCATTACCAACATAGTAATTATATG
>JAXCGZ010015712.1:0-37500 GCA_037179515.1 Halocaridina rubra | reverse complement strand
GACTACAATTAGAAGGAACGATATGATTTCCAGGGCAACCAGATCACTCGGCTGTCTACCTAGCTACACGTGATACGAAACCAAGGAAAGATAACAGATTCCCTTCACAAATCTGATCCGAGTGTTATCAATGTCTATTGGTAGATCAAATAATTATTTACTTTCCATATCATCGTAAAATGATTAAGACCCAATCAATCCTGTCGTTGAAATGGCATAGTATACAAAACAAACTTCGGTGTATCCCTTTGGTGTTCAACAAATGACAAAAGGGTTTTCATCCCCGAAATTCCTGTGTCGTGGGAGTTAACTTGGCCAGAAAATAATCAGTGCTTTATCACTGACCATTTATTTGTTGGTTATAGTCGTAATGATGAGGGAGAGCGTCTCACATTTTAATTCGTATCGCATAATCTTGATTATCGAGCTGAATGTGGAGTTCTAGAGAAGTTCATCGGAAAAAGTGTGAGTGTCTGAAGCTACAAACATTAGGAAGTGCATTCAAATTATCTTTACATCTTTGGGGGGGTCTTGGGATGGCCTGATGTTTGTCTTTTAGATGGAATCACAATCTATTCCATACGATGAATGAAGAAGCTTTTGTCAGATAGGGAATTTATAACTCTGTTCTAACATTACTGTCATTACCATAATAATGGGGATAGAGATAGAATTTAAGTGTCAAAGAATTTCTTTAATATTGAATTATCGTTTCAGAGATTGCTTAGGTGTCTTAGGAAAAAAATAAAAAGAGAGTGCAAATTCGGTTTTGGTACACCCTGGTATATTTTTCGTGTAGTATTTACTATGTTTTCCATCTTTCAGTGATTCTTAGCCCTCTCTCTTCACAAGATATCTTTACACTTCCATTTGAGCACGCTTCCTTATCGAGTCAATATGCAAGACACTTCCTCTTGCCTTTAAACTAATACACTAAAGGTAATTGGGTAGATACTATAAAAGGTATAAATACTGGAAATTGACAGACAGATATTTCATATGTAGTGAAAGATATGATGAAGGTCGTTATCATACAAATCAGGTTTGATATGTAAGGAATGACCGAGTTCCTGATGAATGCATGAATCAATATAGTGTCATTTGGGACCTATAAAGGTTGATGCCGAGTCGTCGTCACACTCATTTACAACATTCCTTTCCTTGTTTGATACAATCAAATTATTTTCAAGCTATTCGTAGTATTCATTTTCACCTATGTGCCACTTGCAATGGTATATTTAATTAATTTTGTCCTTGGTTGAAAATTTATTTCCCTTTCATTCTCTCATGTTAATTTGGGATCTTATAGAATTGTCCGTAAATTTTGGCCCGTTTTAATAATTTTTTTAACCTTTATTTCCATTTCATTACAATGGGTATTCGTCAGCCAGGGCAAGCCCCAACCCCCCACTGTGATGTCCAACCACAGCAGTTCCTGCCAGTAAACAGCTTAAACTCTCGGTCTTGGACGGGGACCGATCTTTCGACCTCGTGAATGCGAAGCCAGCGCGTTACCACTGTACTAGCCAGCTCATTTTGTAGCTTCTTGATGATGTGTTTACGCCACTTCCTACTTGGAGATAATGGTACTACCTCGACGGGCATTAACATTTGGCCAATATTCTTCGCATACATTTCTGTAACTTCATTTCCAGTGCCTGATCAATGGTTACATTACTGCAAAATAACTTAACCTAGAAGGGAGATTGAGTAATCATAGAAAACTGTAGCCTGATGGAATAGACTCTTAGATATTCATTTATAAATTGACGAAAGAAAAGTGTGAGAAAAGAATATAAACAGTGATATAAAAGAAGCAAGAGATTATAAAGATATAAGAAAAACATAACCTCTAAAAATTGAGGAAAATGTGGTACAAGACTTGGGAGCGTACATTAATAAAATTATATGTGAATGACAAAGCGGGACCAGAATGTCTTCAGAGGGAAATTTCACTCGTGGGTGGTTGATGACATTTAATTTACTCCAAAAAATCAACTAAAAACCCTTTTACAGCCTTTTTTAGAGGAACAAAAGAGGTTTTACATTTCGTCATCGTTCAATATAAAAACGAATGATCTTGTGTAACATCTTAGTCATGGTTTCTTAAATATCACCTGACCCATTTTTATATTGATTTTTTTTTATTTTTATTTTTTGCCTTATATCATAAACAACATATAAAATCTGAATGAAACGTAAAGTATAATGTTTACCAATGAGGGGCTATTAAGAGCATGCGTGCATAGTCCATGCCTATGAGTGGGTTACGAATTCGAATTACTCTTCATTTTGCATGTATTCGCCTTATAGACATATCCTGATATTCACCTATTAGGCATATCCTGATATTCACCTATTAGGTATATCCTGATATTCGCCTACTAAGCGAATATTTGTCTATTAGGCATATCATGAGGCCATACACAAGTGACGTATTTCATTTCTATTCCTAATGTTGCATTTGCACTTGGCTTTTTCGTACACTGAAATATTCTTTCAATTGATGTTTATTTTATTATGCTGATTTTTTAATAGTTTTTCAATGAAAATGACATGGAGCCTTGTTGGCCTAGGTTCCTTTCTGCGGTTTACTCCAGCTATCTTTAGCTTTAGATAGTTTCCTGTCTTCTCGCACTATTTTGGTAGTTTTGAATGGGTCACAGCCAGTATTTACACTGGATCTTCTAGTAAGAGCTGAGTTCTAACACAAGGCGTCCTCGTTACTCTCCAGACTTAACGCGTAACTTCGGCTCTGCTACTTTGCAGAATCATGTTTCTCGAATTTCATATGGAAGTATCTTATTGAACCGTGTCCTAGTGGGTTGAGTGGGAGTTTTTCACCTTTTTCCCTAAGAACGCTAAACTCTCTTCAGCCAGCACCATCATGTCCTCACTTCTGATTAGGATAATGTTAGAATCATTCGATGTAGTATGCGTCTTACTTCAACAGACTCTCGTGTCACGCATCTTTCTTGTGCCATTGTCCTTCCTCAGTATATAAGTCACCCAAGTTCCAACATCACCTTCCCTTACATTTCTCACTATCTCATTATTACTAATACAGTTCTATTAGTTCTCCATTTTAAATAATAATAATAATAATAATAATAATAATAATAATAATAATAATAATAATAATAATAATAATAATAATAATAATAATAATAATAATAATAATAATAATAATAATGTTATACAATTGCGCATTTTTAAACATCTTCAAATATATTAAGACAATTAAAAGTGGGTAATTGCATTACATTAGTTTCATTGAATGTTGAAGAGGAGAATTAAATGTGGTAACTGCCCATTGTTGGGTTGGGGAGGTGGTAAAATGGAGAATCAATGGTCGCAGTGGCATTCCTCCGTCTGGTATTATCAGAGAATGATTCAGTTCTCCCTCTTTACAATCTTTGTGATCTAGTGGACTAAACTTTGTTGCTCTAAACTAGCTTTTGTAGATTCGATTCCCAAAGAAGGAAGGGATATAATAATAATAATAATAATAATAATAATAATAATAATAATAATAATAATAATAATAATAATAATAATAATAAGCAGAAGAAGAAGAAGAAGAAGTATAAAAATGATAATGATGATGGTAACAATTACGACAACTATTATTATTATTATTATTATTATTATTATTATTATTATTATTATTATTATTATTATTATTATTATTATTATTATTATTAGTAGTAGTAGTAGTAGTAGTAGTAGTAGTAGTAGTAGTAGTAGTATATTGTAATCAAATAGTGGTTTGACATAGCTTGGTGTCTGCTGTGCCGTATGCTCCATTTGCTCATTTAATTTTTTTTTTTCCAAAATGGAGAATTCATTGGCTTCATTCACTTCCGTAGAATTCCAGCCCATTAGTCCGATTCTTGTCTTTCCTTTCACCGCTTTCATTTTATTTTATTTTTAATTTCCTAACTCTCCATGAGTTTATAAAAAATATATTCAATATGATTTATGTACTCATTTATTCCTATATATAGATTCCTGCATACGCTACCTCCATGCACATAGTAGTTTTATTGTATTTTTATGAATCATCCGCTTTGTCGTTGGCTATAAACTATACGCTACAGATTAAAAAATGTTGTTGCCCAAGACATTTTGCAAGTCAATCTAATATTTCATTTGATATACTACGACGCTCTATTGCGAATATGTGTGATTGATAGTTATTACAAATTTCGCAAGAAAAAATCCAAGAACATCATGACATACAATTGCAAATATATGATGTGCTAAAATAGGTATTTTAAAGTCTACAATATGAAGTAGGCTAACGGAGTCACGTTTTAAGATGGCCGGAGTAACGTTTGAATGGAGCCTAGAGAGAAAAAGAGAATCTTCTGCCGTCAGTCATCACAGTAACGCATTATTATTATTATTATTATTATTATTATTATTATTATTATTATTATTATTATTATTATTATTATTATTATTATTATTATTATCAGTATTATTATTATTATTACACAATTCTTTTATTTCATTACAGGTTGCTTATACAGTATTTAGCATAGCTCTTACAGCCCTCCATCTTTGATAAATGTAGATATATTATATATCTACCTTGGCTGTGATGTCACGTTATTATTGGTATCTAGATGCAAGAAGCATTTCCATTACACACACACACACACACGCACACACACACACACACACACACACACACACACACACACACATATATATATATATATATATATATATATATATATATATATATATATATATATATATATATATATATATATATATATATATATATATGTATATATATATATATATATATATATATATATATATATATATATATATATATATATATATATATATATATATATATGTGTGTGTGTGTGTGTGTGTGTGTGTGTGTGTGTGTGTGTGTGTGTGTGTGTGTGTGTGTGTGTGGAATAACATAATTGTTCTTACAGGAAAGAGCTCCAAGCTTGTAACTTCACGTCTCCTGGTCGGTTCCATTTTGTACTTAGTGATACTTATCATACTTGTCCTTAAAACTATGGTTTGAGTTAGCATTAACTACCTCCTCGCTTAGCGAATTCCAATTATCAACTACACTAAATAAAAGTACTTCCTTACAGCCTACAAAGAAGTTTTCTTACGAAGCTTCTAACTATGGCCTCTAGTTCTAGTGCCAGCCATATAAAAATATCGACCCCTATCCACTCTGTCAAAGCCATAAAGGAATTTAAAAACCGTCACCATATCACCCTCATTCTTCTAGCTTCGAGCGATGGTAAATCTAATTCCCTCAGCCTCTCCTTATAACTGAGATTGTGTATTTCTGGCACTATTTTCGTGGCATGTCTTTGAACTATTTCAAGCTTAACTACGTGTTTTTTGAAGTGTGGATTCCAAAAGGGGGCTGAATATTCAAGCTTTGGCCTCACATATATAGGTTACATAAATATTTCTGAACATTTCCTTGTCCATGTGCTTGAATGGTACTCTTACATTTGCTAAGAACACATATGCTGCCCTTATTATTCCATTCTATAGATTTCCGGAGACAAATCTGCCAGTCTGTTTATTTATAGATCTCTCTCATTCTCTGTCTCTTGAATTTCTGCTTCTGCTATTGAGTATCCAAGCTTAGACCTTCTCGCACTTGTACCCATTCTCATTACCTTACATATAGAAGAATGAGGGGGGATAAGGTGACGGTTTTTAAATTCTTTCATGGTTATGAAAGAGTGGATATAGCTCGATATTTTGAAATAGCTGGCTCTAGAACTAAATAGAGGTCATAGTTTGAAGCTTCGTAAGAAAACTTCACTCCAGGATATAAGGGGTACTTTTTTTTTACTGTAAGAGTAGTTGATGATTGAAATTCGTTAAGCAAGGAGGTAATTAATGCGAACTCAATCCATAGTTTTAAAGACAAATATGATAAGTATCACTGAGTACAAAAATGGAAGCGACCAGGAGACGGGGAGTTATGAAAATAGGGCTCTTTCCCGTAAACACAATTAGGTAATTGCAATTAGGTAATTACACAAACACACACATGTAGGTGCTACTTTAGCGTGCAGTCTACTTCAGTATCTGTAGTCTGTTGTACCCTGATCTAACCTAATTATGTTAGGTTAGATTAGGGTATAATAGACTACAGACAGAAAGGTGTTAAGCCTTCCTTCAGTTACTGTTCTTTTTCTATGCCTACATCGACACTGAATATTCTTGGATATTCGTTACACACCTAATATTATCCCTTCACATCTGACAAGTCATTACACTATCCATTTCTGTTTCTCTTTATTTTATATATTCTTCGTGCCCAGACCTGATGAGGGCTGTTTTATTTTATTATTTTTGGGCCCGTTCTGGTGTCACAATCATAAAAAAAAAAAGGTAGAATGCACATTAATGTAGCAACTACACACACGCACACACACACACACTATATATATATATATATATATATATATATATATATATATATATATATATATATATATATATATATATATATATATATATATATATATATATATATATATATATATATATATATATATATATATATATATATATATATATATACGCACACACAACAAATCTGTACAAGAAATGTATGACATCTTTTGTGAGAAATATGGGAAGATAGTAGATTGCTGCATACCTGTCACCAAAGTAGGTAATCACACAAGACTTCACAATATTAGGAAGAAATTTATAAAGTGCAAAATAATATGTGAAAAGTGAACTGCAATTTTTTGTAGCGAGTTAATACTATTCAAAGAATGCTACTTTAGGAAATTAAGTTCTTTCGTCACAAGCGAGGCTGATGCTTCATAGTAAGTACGTCAATTGAGGTAACCTTGAGTATGAAGAGAAACTCCCAGCGAGGAAACCAGAAGAAAGCCCATTTGAGTTAAGGTTGAAATGTCAGATATTAACGTCTCTTATGGATATTAATTTCCATGTCATTAGGCTGATCAGATCCCAAGGAATATTGCTGAAATGTTAAATAAGTTCATTAACAACGCATTGTTTTATATATATATATATATATATATATATATATATATATATATATATATATATATATATATATATATATATATATATATATATATATGTGTGTGTGTGTGTGTGTGTGTGTGTGTGTGTGTGTGTGTGTGTGTGTGTGTGTGTGTGTGTGTGTGATTACCTAATTGTGTTTACGGGAAAGAGCCCAAAGCTCGTATCTTCCCGTCCCCTAATCGCTTCCATTTTATACTTAGTCATACTTATCATACCTGTCCTTAAAACTATGGATTGAGATAGCATTAACTACCTCCTCGCTTAGCCAATTCCAATTATCAACTACTCTTACACTGAAAAAGTATTTCCTTACATCCTGCAAACAAGTTTTCTTACGAAGCTTCAAACTATGACCTCTAGTTCTAGAGCCAGCCATATCAAAATATCGATCCCTATCCACTCTATCATAACCATGAAGGAATTTAAAGACTGTCACCATATCCCCCCTCACTCTTCTAGCTTCGAGTGATGGTAAGTCTAATTCCCTCAGCCTCTCATCATAACTGAGATTGCGTATTTCTGGCACCAGTTTCGTGGCATGTCTTTGAACTTTTTCAAGCTTAGCTATGTGCTTTTTCAAGTGCGGATTCCAAAAGGGGGCTGCATATTCGAGTTTTGGCCTCACATAGGTTACATAAATATTTCTGAACATTTCCTTGTCCATGTGCCTGAAGGCTACCCTTACATTTGATAAGAATGCATATGCTGCCCTTACTATGCCATTTATATGTATTTCTGGAGACAAATCTGCCAGTATGTTTACTCCTAGATCTGTGTGTGTGTGTGTGTGTGTGATTACCTAATTGTGATTACCTAATTGTGTTTACGGGAAAGAGCCCAAAGCTCGTATCTTCCCGTCCCCTAATCGCTTCCATTTTATACTTAGTCATACTTATCATACCTGTCCTTAAAACTATGGATTGAGATAGCATTAACTACCTCCTCGCTTAGCCAATTCCAATTATCAACTACTCTTACACTGAAAAAGTATTTCCTTACATCCTGCAAACAAGTTTTCTTACGAAGCTTCAAACTATGACCTCTAGTTCTAGAGCCAGCCATATCAAAATATCGATCCCTATCCACTCTACCATAACCATGAAGGAATTTAAAGACTGTCACCATATCCCCCCCTCACTCTTCTAGCTTCGAGTGATGGTAAGTCTAATTCCCTCAGCCTCTCATCATAACTGAGATTGCGTATTTCTGGCACCAGTTTCGTGGCATGTCTTTGAACTTTTTCAAGCTTAGCTATGTGCTTTTTCAAGTGCGGATTCCAAAAGGGGGCTGCATATTCGAGTTTTGGCCTCACATAGGTTACATAAATATTTCTGAACATTTCCTTGTCCATGTGCCTGAAGGCTACCCTTACATTTGATAAGAATGCATATGCTGCCCTTACTATGCCATTTATATGTATTTCTGGAGACAAATCTGCCAGTATGTTTACTCCTAGATCTGTGTGTGTGTGTGTGTGATTACCTAATTGTGATTACCTAATTGTGTTTACGGGAAAGAGCCCAAAGCTCGTATCTTCCCGTCTCCTAATCGCTTCCATTTTATACTTAGTCATACTTATCATACCTGTCCTTAAAACTATGGATTGAGATAGCATTAACTACCTCCTCGCTTAGCCAATTCCAATTATCAACTACTCTTACACTGAAAAAGTATTTCCTTACATCCTGCAAACAAGTTTTCTTACGAAGCTTCAAACTATGACCTCTAGTTCTAGAGCCAGCCATATCAAAATATCGATCCCTATCCACTCTATCATAACCATGAAGGAATTTAAAGACTGTCACCATATCCCCCCCTCACTCTTCTAGCTTCGAGTGATGGTAAGTCTAATTCCCTCAGCCTCTCATCATAACTGAGATTGCGTATTTCTGGCACCAGTTTCGTGGCATGTCTTTGAACTTTTTCAAGCTTAGCTATGTGCTTTTTCAAGTGCGGATTCCAAAAGGGGGCTGCATATTCGAGTTTTGGCCTCACATAGGTTACATAAATATTTCTGAACATTTCCTTGTCCATGTGCCTGAAGGCTACCCTTACATTTGATAAGAATGCATATGCTGCCCTTACTATGCCATTTATGTGTATTTCTGGAGACAAATCTGCCAGTATGTTTACTCCTAGATCTCTCTCATTTTCTGTCTCTTGAAGTAGTACTCCAGCCACCGAGTAGTCAAGCTTGGGCCTTCTTGCACTTGTACCCATTCTCATTACCTTACATTTTGAAGTATTGAATTTCATTAGCCACTTTTCTGACCTCTCATGCAGATTATTTAGATCCTCCTGAAGTTCTCTACCATTGTTCTCGTTTTTTACTTTCTTCACAATCTTTGCATCATCTGCAAACATATTCATGAATGAATTTACAGACTCTGGTAGGTCATTTACATATACAAGGAACAAAAGTGGCCCTAAAACTGAACCCTGTGGAACTCCACTACTAACTCTTCTCCATTCAGACAGTGAGTGTCTTACTCTAACCCTCTGTGTGTGTGTGTGTGATTACCTAATTGTGATTACCTAATTGTGTTTACGGGAAAGAGCCCAAAGCTCGTATCTTCCCGTCTCCTAATCGCTTCCATTTTATACTTAGTCATACTTATCATACCTGTCCTTAAAACTATGGATTGAGATAGCATTAACTACCTCCTCGCTTAGCCAATTCCAATTATCAACTACTCTTACACTGAAAAAGTATTTCCTTACATCCTGCAAAGAAGTTTTCTTACGAAGCTTCAAACTATGACCTCTAGTTCTAGAGCCAGCCATATCAAAATATCGATTCCTATCCACTCTATCATAACCATGAAGGAATTTAAAGACTGTCACCATATCCCCCCTCACTCTTCTAGCTTCGAGTGATGGTAAGTCTAATTCCCTCAGCCTCTCATCATAACTGAGATTGTGTATTTCTGGCACCAGTTTCGTGGCATGTCTTTGAACTTTTTCAAGCTTAGCTATGTGCTTTTTCAAGTGCGGATTCCAAAAGGGGGCTGCATATTCGAGTTTTGGCCTCACATAGGTTACATAAATATTTCTGAACATTTCCTTGTCCATGTGCCTGAAGGCTACCCTTACATTTGATAAGAATGCATATGCTGCCCTTACTATGTCATTTATATGTATTTCTGGAGACAAATCTGCCAGTATGTTTACTCCTAGATCTGTGTGTGTGTGTGTGTGTGATTACCTAATTGTGATTACCTAATTGTGTTTACGGGAAAGAGCCCAAAGCTCGTATCTTCCCGTCCCCTAATCGCTTCCATTTTATACTTAGTCATACTTATCATACCTGTCCTTAAAACTATGGATTGAGATAGCATTAACTACCTCCTCGCTTAGCCAATTCCAATTATCAACTACTCTTACACTGAAAAAGTATTTCCTTACATCCTGCAAACAAGCTTTCTTACGAAGCTTCAAACTATCACCTCTAGTTCTAGAGCCAGCCATATCAAAATATCGATCCCTATCCACTCTATCATAACCATGAAGGAATTTAAAGACTGTCACCATATCCCCCCCTCACTCTTCTAGCTTCGAGTGATGGTAAGTCTAATTCCCTCAGCCTCTCATCATAACTGAGATTGCGTATTTCTGGCACCAGTTTCGTGGCATGTCTTTGAACTTTTTCAAGCTTAGCTATGTGCTTTTTCAAGTGCGGATTCCAAAAGGGGGCTGCATATTCGAGTTTTGGCCTCACATAGGTTACATAAATATTTCTGAACATTTCCTTGTCCATGTGCCTGAAGGCTACCCTTACATTTGATAAGAATGCATATGCTGCCCTTACTATGCCATTTATGTGTATTTCTGGAGACAAATCTGCCAGTATGTTTACTCCTAGATCTCTCTCATTTTCTGTCTCTTGAAGTAGTACTCCAGCCACCGAGTAGTCAAGCTTGGGCCTTCTTGCACTTGTACCCATTCTCATTACCTTACATTTTGAAGTATTGAATTTCATTAGCCACTTTTCTGACCTCTCATGCAGATTATTTAGATCCTCCTGAAGTTCTCTACCATTGTTCTCGTTTTTTACTTTCTTCACAATCTTTGCATCATCTGCAAACATATTCATGAATGAATTTACAGACTCTGGTAGGTCATTTACATATACAAGGAACAAAAGTGGCCCTAAAACTGAACCCTGTGGAACTCCACTACTAACTCTTCTCCATTCAGACACTGAGTGTCTTACTCTAACCCTCTGTGTGTGTGTGTGTGTGATTACCTAATTGTGATTACCTAATTGTGTTTACGGGAAAGAGCCCAAAGCTCGTATCTTCCCGTCTCCTCATCGCTTCCATTTTATACTTAGTCATACTTATCATACCTGTCCTTAAAACTATGGATTGAGATAGCATTAACTACCTCCTCGCTTAGCCAATTCCAATTATCAACTACTCTTACACTGAAAAAGTATTTCCTTACATCCTGCAAACAAGCTTTCTTACGAAGCTTCAAACTATGACCTCTAGTTCTAGAGCCAGCCATATCAAAATATCGATCCCTATCCACTCTATCATAACCATGAAGGAATTTAAAGACTGTCACCATATCCCCCCCTCACTCTTCTAGCTTCGAGTGATGGTAAGTCTAATTCCCTCAGCCTCTCATCATAACTGAGATTGCGTATTTCTGGCACCAGTTTAGTGGCATGTCTTTGAACTTTTTCAAGCTTAGCTATGTGCTTTTTCAAGTGCGGATTCCAAAAGGGGGCTGCATATTCGAGTTTTGGCCTCACATAGGTTACATAAATATTTCTGAACATTTCCTTGTCCATGTGCCTGAAGGCTACCCTTACATTTGATAAGAATGCATATGCTGCCCTTACTATGCCATTTATGTGTATTTCTGGAGACAAATCTGCCAGTATGTTTACTCCTAGATCTCTCTCATTTTCTGTCTCTTGAAGTAGTACTCCAGCCACCGAGTAGTCAAGCTTGGGCCTTCTTGCACTTGTACCCATTCTCATTACCTTACATTTTGAAGTATTGAATTTCATTAGCCACTTTTCTGACTTCTCATGCAGATTATTTAGATCCTCCTGAAGTTCTCTACCATTGTTCTCGTTTTTTACTTTCTTCACAATCTTTGCATCATCTGCAAACATATTCATGAATGAATTTACAGACTCTGGTAGGTCATTTACATATACAAGGAACAAAAGTGGCCCTAAAACTGAACCCTGTGGAACTCCACTACTAACTCTTCTCCATTCAGACAGTGAGTGTCTTACTCTAACCCTCTGTGTGTGTGTGTGTGATTACCTAATTGTGATTACCTAATTGTGTTTACGGGAAAGAGCCCAAAGCTCGTATCTTCCCGTCTCCTAATCGCTTCCATTTTATACTTAGTCATACTTATCATACCTGTCCTTAAAACTATGGATTGAGATAGCATTAACTACCTCCTCGCTTAGCCAATTCCAATTATCAACTACTCTTACACTGAAAAAGTATTTCCTTACATCCTGCAAACAAGTTTTCTTACGAAGCTTCAAACTATGACCTCTAGTTCTAGAGCCAGCCATATCAAAATATCGATCCCTATCCACTCTATCATAACCATGAAGGAATTTAAAGACTGTCACCATATCCCCCCCTCACTCTTCTAGCTTCGAGTGATGGTAAGTCTAATTCCCTCAGTCTCTCATCATAACTGAGATTGCGTATTTCTGGCACCAGTTTCGTGGCATGTCTTTGAACTTTTTCAAGCTTAGCTCTGTGCTTTTTCAAGTGCGGATTCCAAAAGGGGGCTGCATATTCGAGTTTTGGCCTCACATAGGTTACATAAATATTTCTGAACATTTCCTTGTCCATGTGCCTGAAGGCTACCCTTACATTTGATAAGAATGCATATGCTGCCCTTACTATGCCATTTATGTGTATTTCTGGAGACAAATCTGCCAGTATGTTTACTCCTAGATCTCTCTCATTTTCTGTCTCTTGAAGTAGTACTCCAGCCACCGAGTAGTCAAGCTTGGGCCTTCTTGCACTTGTACCCATTCTCATTACCTTACATTTTGAAGTATTGAATTTCATTAGCCACTTTTCTGACCTCTCATGCAGATTATTTAGATCCTCCTGAAGTTCTCTACCATTGTTCTCGTTTTTTACTTTCTTCACAATCTTTGCATCATCTGCAAACATATTCATGAATGAATTTACAGACTCTGGTAGGTCATTTACATATACAAGGAACAAAAGTGGCCCTAAAACTGAACCCTGTGGAACTCCACTACTAACTCTTCTCCATTCAGACACTGAGTGTCTTACTCTAACCCTCTGTGTGTGTGTGTGTGATTACCTAATTGTGATTACCTAATTGTGTTTACGGGAAAGAGCCCAAAGCTCGTATCTTCCCGTCTCCTCATCGCTTCCATTTTATACTTAGTCATACTTATCATACCTGTCCTTAAAACTATGGATTGAGATAGCATTAACTACCTCCTCGCTTAGCCAATTCCAATTATCAACTACTCTTACACTGAAAAAGTATTTCCTTACATCCTGCAAACAAGTTTTCTTACGAAGCTTCAAACTATGACCTCTAGTTCTAGAGCCAGCCATATCAAAATATCGATCCCTATCCACTCTATCATAACCATGAAGGAATTTAAAGACTGTCACCATATCCCCCCCTCACTCTTCTAGCTTCGAGTGATGGTAAGTCTAATTCCCTCAGTCTCTCATCATAACTGAGATTGCGTATTTCTGGCACCAGTTTCGTGGCATGTCTTTGAACTTTTTCAAGCTTAGCTCTGTGCTTTTTCAAGTGCGGATTCCAAAAGGGGGCTGCATATTCGAGTTTTGGCCTCACATAGGTTACATAAATATTTCTGAACATTTCCTTGTCCATGTGCCTGAAGGCTACCCTTACATTTGATAAGAATGCATATGCTGCCCTTACTATGCCATTTATGTGTATTTCTGGAGACAAATCTGCCAGTATGTTTACTCCTAGATCTCTCTCATTTTCTGTCTCTTGAAGTAGTACTCCAGCCACCGAGTAGTCAAGCTTGGGCCTTCTTGCACTTGTACCCATTCTCATTACCTTACATTTTGAAGTATTGAATTTCATTAGCCACTTTTCTGACCTCTCATGCAGATTATTTAGATCCTCCTGAAGTTCTCTACCATTGTTCTCGTTTTTTACTTTCTTCACAATCTTTGCATCATCTGCAAACATATTCATGAATGAATTTACAGACTCTGGTAGGTCATTTACATATACAAGGAACAAAAGTGGCCCTAAAACTGAACCCTGTGGAACTCCACTACTAACTCTTCTCCATTCAGACACTGAGTGTCTTACTCTAACCCTCTGTGTGTGTGTGTGTGTGATTACCTAATTGTGATTACCTAATTGTGTTTACGGGAAAGAGCCCAAAGCTCGTATCTTCCCGTCTCCTCATCGCTTCCATTTTATACTTAGTCATACTTATCATACCTGTCCTTAAAACTATGGATTGAGATAGCATTAACTACCTCCTCGCTTAGCCAATTCCAATTATCAACTACTCTTACACTGAAAAAGTATTTCCTTACATCCTGCAAACAAGTTTTCTTACGAAGCTTCAAACTATGACCTCTAGTTCTAGAGCCAGCCATATCAAAATATCGATCCCTATCCACTCTATCATAACCATGAAGGAATTTAAAGACTGTCACCATATCCCCCCCTCACTCTTCTAGCTTCGAGTGATGGTAAGTCTAATTCCCTCAGCCTCTCATCATAACTGAGATTGCGTATTTCTGGCACCAGTTTCGTGGCATGTCTTTGAACTTTTTCAAGCTTAGCTATGTGCTTTTTCAAGTGCGGATTCCAAAAGGGGGCTGCATATTCGAGTTTTGGCCTCACATAGGTTACATAAATATTTCTGAACATTTCCTTGTCCATGTGCCTGAAGGCTACCCTTACATTTGATAAGAATGCATATGCTGCCCTTACTATGCCATTTATGTGTATTTCTGGAGACAAATCTGCCAGTATGTTTACTCCTAGATCTCTCTCATTTTCTGTCTCTTGAAGTAGTACTCCAGCCACCGAGTAGTCAAGCTTGGGCCTTCTTGCACTTGTACCCATTCTCATTACCTTACATTTTGAAGTATTGAATTTCATTAGCCACTTTTCTGACCTCTCATGCAGATTATTTAGATCCTCCTGAAGTTCTCTACCATTGTTCTCGTTTTTTACTTTCTTCACAATCTTTGCATCATCTGCAAACATATTCATGAATGAATTTACAGACTCTGGTAGGTCATTTACATATACAAGGAACAAAAGTGGCCCTAAAACTGAACCCTGTGGAACTCCACTACTAACTCTTCTCCATTCAGACACTGAGTGTCTTACTCTAACCCTCTGTGTGTGTGTGTGTGATTACCTAATTGTGATTACCTAATTGTGTTTACGGGAAAGAGCCCAAAGCTCGTATCTTCCCGTCTCCTCATCGCTTCCATTTTATACTTAGTCATACTTATCATACCTGTCCTTAAAACTATGGATTGAGATAGCATTAACTACCTCCTCGCTTAGCCAATTCCAATTATCAACTACTCTTACACTGAAAAAGTATTTCCTTACATCCTGCAAACAAGTTTTCTTACGAAGCTTCAAACTATGACCTCTAGTTCTAGAGCCAGCCATATCAAAATATCGATCCCTATCCACTCTATCATAACCATGAAGGAATTTAAAGACTGTCACCATATCCCCCCCTCACTCTTCTAGCTTCGAGTGATGGTAAGTCTAATTCCCTCAGTCTCTCATCATAACTGAGATTGCGTATTTCTGGCACCAGTTTCGTGGCATGTCTTTGAACTTTTTCAAGCTTAGCTCTGTGCTTTTTCAAGTGCGGATTCCAAAAGGGGGCTGCATATTCGAGTTTTGGCCTCACATAGGTTACATAAATATTTCTGAACATTTCCTTGTCCATGTGCCTGAAGGCTACCCTTACATTTGATAAGAATGCATATGCTGCCCTTACTATGCCATTTATGTGTATTTCTGGAGACAAATCTGCCAGTATGTTTACTCCTAGATCTCTCTCATTTTCTGTCTCTTGAAGTAGTACTCCAGCCACCGAGTAGTCAAGCTTGGGCCTTCTTGCACTTGTACCCATTCTCATTACCTTACATTTTGAAGTATTGAATTTCATTAGCCACTTTTCTGACCTCTCATGCAGATTATTTAGATCCTCCTGAAGTTCTCTACCATTGTTCTCGTTTTTTACTTTCTTCACAATCTTTGCATCATCTGCAAACATATTCATGAATGAATTTACAGACTCTGGTAGGTCATTTACATATACAAGGAACAAAAGTGGCCCTAAAACTGAACCCTGTGGAACTCCACTACTAACTCTTCTCCATTCAGACACTGAGTGTCTTACTCTAACCCTCTGTGTGTGTGTGTGTGTGATTACCTAATTGTGATTACCTAATTGTGTTTACGGGAAAGAGCCCAAAGCTCGTATCTTCCCGTCTCCTCATCGCTTCCATTTTATACTTAGTCATACTTATCATACCTGTCCTTAAAACTATGGATTGAGATAGCATTAACTACCTCCTCGCTTAGCCAATTCCAATTATCAACTACTCTTACACTGAAAAAGTATTTCCTTACATCCTGCAAACAAGTTTTCTTACGAAGCTTCAAACTATGACCTCTAGTTCTAGAGCCAGCCATATCAAAATATCGATCCCTATCCACTCTATCATAACCATGAAGGAATTTAAAGACTGTCACCATATCCCCCCCTCACTCTTCTAGCTTCGAGTGATGGTAAGTCTAATTCCCTCAGCCTCTCATCATAACTGAGATTGCGTATTTCTGGCACCAGTTTCGTGGCATGTCTTTGAACTTTTTCAAGCTTAGCTATGTGCTTTTTCAAGTGCGGATTCCAAAAGGGGGCTGCATATTCGAGTTTTGGCCTCACATAGGTTACATAAATATTTCTGAACATTTCCTTGTCCATGTGCCTGAAGGCTACCCTTACATTTGATAAGAATGCATATGCTGCCCTTACTATGCCATTTATGTGTATTTCTGGAGACAAATCTGCCAGTATGTTTACTCCTAGATCTCTCTCATTTTCTGTCTCTTGAAGTAGTACTCCAGCCACCGAGTAGTCAAGCTTGGGCCTTCTTGCACTTGTACCCATTCTCATTACCTTACATTTTGAAGTATTGAATTTCATTAGCCACTTTTCTGACCTCTCATGCAGATTATTTAGATCCTCCTGAAGTTCTCTACCATTGTTCTCGTTTTTTACTTTCTTCACAATCTTTGCATCATCTGCAAACATATTCATGAATGAATTTACAGACTCTGGTAGGTCATTTACATATACAAGGAACAAAAGTGGCCCTAAAACTGAACCCTGTGGAACTCCACTACTAACTCTTCTCCATTCAGACACTGAGTGTCTTACTCTAACCCTCTGTGTGTGTGTGTGTGTGAATACCTAATTGTGATTACCTAATTGTGTTTACGGGAAAGAGCCCAAAGCTCGTATCTTCCCGTCCCCTAATCGCTTCCATTTTATACTTAGTCATACTTATCATACCTGTCCTTAAAACTATGGATTGAGATAGCATTAACTACCTCCTCGCTTAGCCAATTCCAATTATCAACTACTCTTACACTGAAAAAGTATTTCCTTACATCCTGCAAACAAGTTTTCTTACGAAGCTTCAAACTATGACCTCTAGTTCTAGAGCCAGCCATATCAAAATATCGATCCCTATCCACTCTATCATAACCATGAAGGAATTTAAAGACTGTCACCATATCCCCCCTCACTCTTCTAGCTTCGAGTGATGGTAAGTCTAATTCCCTCAGCCTCTCATCATAACTGAGATTGTGTATTTCTGGCACCAGTTTCGTGGCATGTCTTTGAACTTTTTCAAGCTTAGCTATGTGCTTTTTCAAGTGCTGATTCCAAAAGGGGGCTGCATATTCGAGTTTTGGCCTCACATAGGTTACATAAATATTTCTGAACATTTCCTTGTCCATGTGCCTGAAGGCTACCCTTACATTTGATAAGAATGCATATGCTGCCCTTACTATGCCATTTATATGTATTTCTGGAGACAAATCTGCCAGTATGTTTACTCCTAGATCTGTGTGTGTGTGTGTGTGTGATTACCTAATTGTGATTACCTAATTGTGTTTACGGGAAAGAGCCCAAAGCTCGTATCTTCCCGTCCCCTAATCGCTTCCATTTTATACTTAGTCATACTTATCATACCTGTCCTTAAAACTATGGATTGAGATAGCATTAACTACCTCCTCGCTTAGCCAATTCCAATTATCAACTACTCTTACACTGAAAAAGTATTTCCTTACATCCTGCAAACAAGTTTTCTTACGAAGCTTCAAACTATGACCTCTAGTTCTAGAGCCAGCCATATCAAAATATCCATCCCTATCCACTCTATCATAACCATGAAGGAATTTAAAGACTGTCACCATATCCCCCCCTCACTCTTCTAGCTTCGAGTGATGGTAAGTCTAATTCCCTCAGCCTCTCATCATAACTGAGATTGCGTATTTCTGGCACCAGTTTCGTGGCATGTCTTTGAACTTTTTCAAGCTTAGCTATGTGCTTTTTCAAGTGCGGATTCCAAAAGGGGGCTGCATATTCGAGTTTTGGCCTCACATAGGTTACATAAATATTTCTGAACATTTCCTTGTCCATGTGCCTGAAGGCTACCCTTACATTTGATAAGAATGCATATGCTGCCCTTACTATGCCATTTATATGCATTTCTGGAGACAAATCTGCCAGTATGTTTACTCCTAGATCTGTGTGTGTGTGTGTGTGTGTGTGTGATTACCTAATTGTGATTACCTAATTGTGTTTACGGGAAAGAGCCCAAAGCTCGTATCTTCCCGTCTCCTCATCGCTTCCATTTTATACTTAGTCATACTTATCATACCTGTCCTTAAAACTATGGATTGAGATAGCATTAACTACCTCCTCGCTTAGCCAATTCCAATTATCAACTACTCTTACACTGAAAAAGTATTTCCTTACATCCTGCAAACAAGTTTTCTTACGAAGCTTCAAACTATGACCTCTAGTTCTAGAGCCAGCCATATCAATATATCGATCCCTATCCACTCTATCATAACCATGAAGGAATTTAAAGACTGTCACCATATCCCCCCCTCACTCTTCTAGCTTCGAGTGATGGTAAGTCTAATTCCCTCAGCCTCTCATCATAACTGAGATTGCGTATTTCTGGCACCAGTTTCGTGGCATGTCTTTGAACTTTTTCAAGCTTAGCTATGTGCTTTTTCAAGTGTGGATTCCAAAAGGGGGCTGCATATTCGAGTTTTGGCCTCACATAGGTTACATAAATATTTCTGAACATTTCCTTGTCCATGTGCCTGAAGGCTACCCTTACATTTGATAAGAATGCATATGCTGCCCTTACTATGCCATTTATGTGTATTTTTGGAGACAAATCTGCCAGTATGTTTACTCCTAGATCTCTCTCATTTTCTGTCTCTTGAAGTAGTACTCCAGCCACCGAGTAGTCAAGCTTGGGCCTTCTTGCACTTGTACCCATTCTCATTACCTTACATTTTGAAGTATTGAATTTCATTAGCCACTTTTCTGACCTCTCATGCAGATTATTTAGATCCTCCTGAAGTTCTCTACCATTGTTCTCGTTTTTTACTTTCTTCACAATCTTTGCATCATCTGCAAACATATTCATGAATGAATTTACAGACTCTGGTAGGTCATTTACATATACAAGGAACAAAAGTGGCCCTAAAACTGAACCCTGTGGAACTCCACTACTAACTCTTCTCCATTCAGACACTGAGTGTCTTACTCTAACCCTCTGTGTGTGTGTGTGTGATTACCTAATTGTGATTACCTAATTGTGTTTACGGGAAAGAGCCCAAAGCTCGTATCTTCCCGTCTCCTAATCGCTTCCATTTTATACTTAGTCATACTTATCATACCTGTCCTTAAAACTATGGATTGAGATAGCATTAACTACCTCCTCGCTTAGCCAATTCCAATTATCAACTACTCTTACACTGAAAAAGTATTTCCTTACATCCTGCAAACAAGCTTTCTTACGAAGCTTCAAACTATGACCTCTAGTTCTAGAGCCAGCCATATCAAAATATCGATCCCTATCCACTCTATCATAACCATGAAGGAATTTAAAGACTGTCACCATATCCCCCCTCACTCTTCTAGCTTCGAGTGATGGTAAGTCTAATTCCCTCAGCCTCTCATCATAACTGAGATTGTGTATTTCTGGCACCAGTTTCGTGGCATGTCTTTGAACTTTTTCAAGCTTAGCTATGTGCTTTTTCAAGTGCGGATTCCAAAAGGGGGCTGCATATTCGAGTTTTGGCCTCACATAGGTTACATAAATATTTCTGAACATTTCCTTGTCCATGTGCCTGAAGGCTACCCTTACATTTGATAAGAATGCATATGCTGCCCTTACTATGCCATTTATATGTATTTCTGGAGACAAATCTGCCAGTATGTTTACTCCTAGATCTGTGTGTGTGTGTGTGTGTGTGTGATTACCTAATTGTGATTCCTAATTGTGTTTACGGGAAAGAGCCCAAAGCTCGTATCTTCCCGTCCCCTAATCGCTTCCATTTTATACTTAGTCATACTTATCATACCTGTCCTTAAAACTATGGATTGAGATAGCATTAACTACCTCCTCGCTTAGCCAATTCCAATTATCAACTACTCTTACACTGAAAAAGTATTTCCTTACATCCTGCAAACAAGCTTTCTTACGAAGCTTCAAACTATCACCTCTAGTTCTAGAGCCAGCCATATCAAAATATCGATCCCTATCCACTCTATCATAACCATGAAGGAATTTAAAGACTGTCACCATATCCCCCCTCATTCTTCTAGCTTCGAGTGATGGTAAGTCTAATTCCCTCAGCCTCTCATCATAACTGAGATTGCGTATTTCTGGCACCAGTTTCGTGGCATGTCTTTGAACTTTTTCAAGCTTAGCTATGTGCTTTTTCAAGTGCAGATTCCAAAAGGGGGCTGCATATTCGAGTTTTGGCCGCACATAGGTTACATAAATATTTCTGAACATTTCCTTGTCCATGTGCCTGAAGGCTACCCTTACATTTGATAAGATTGCATATGCTGCCCTTACTATGCCATTTATATGTATTTCTGGAGACAAATCTGCCAGTATGTTTACTCCTAGATCTCTCTCATTTTCTGTCTCTTGAAGTTGTACTCCAGCCACCGAGTAGTCAAGCTTGGGCCTTCTTGCACTTGTACCCATTCTCATTACCTTACATTTTGAAGTATTGAATTTCATTAGCCACTTTTCTGACCACTCATGCAGATTATTTAGATCCTCCTGAAGTTCTCTACCATTGTTCTCGTTTTTTACTTTCTTCGCAATCTTTGCATCATCTTCAAACATATTCATGAATGAATTTACAGACTCTGGTAGGTCATTTACATATACAAGGAACAAAAGTGGCCCTAAAACTGAACCCTGTGGAACTCCACTAACTCTTCTCCATTCAGACACTGGGTGTCTTACTCTAACCCTCTGTTCCCTTCCTTCTAAATAAGTTTGTATCCATTCCAAAACATTTCCACCTATTCTAGCCATTGATTGCAGCTTCCTAATAAGTCTCCCATGTGGAACAGTGTCAAACGCTTTCTGGAAGTCTAGGAATATGCAATCTGCCCAGCCCTCTCTTTCCTGTAAGATTTGGCTTACCTCATCATAAAATTCTAATAAGTTTGTTACTGTTGAGCTACCTTCTCTGAAGCCATGTTGCCTCACTGACAAAAAGTTGAAGGATTCCAAGTGAAGAGAGATATGTCTCCTTAGTAGTTTCTCCATAACTTTGCAAACTATGCTGGTCAAGGAAACTGGTCTATAGTTCAGAGCCGTATCCCTCCTTCCCTTTTTGAAGATAGGTATCACATTTGCTTGTTTCCAGCATCTTGGAATCTCCCCCGACTCCAGTGACTCCTTAAATATGATACTTAGTGCCACTGATATTGTGTTTGCGCATTTTTTAAGCACATGAGGGGTTATGTCATCAGGACCTGTAGCTTTATGAACAGCTAAATCCATCAGCGCTTTGCATACCTCTGTGGCTGTAAGGTTGATGTTCTCTAATACCGGCCCTTGAGCTTCTATCTCTGCAATCTGAGGGGGTGGGGTATTTTCTACTGTAAATACTGACTGAAACTCCTTGTTCAGTTCTTTGCAGATCTCTTCATCCGTCTCAGTGATGCTTCCATCCTCTCTCTTTAGCCTTAAAACCTGCTCTTTTACCTTCAGTTTTCCTCTGATAAAGCTGTGGAAAAGCTTGGGATTTTCTTTAGCCTTCCTGGTGATGTCCCTCTCATAGTCTCTCTCTGCCTCTCTCCTTTTACTTAGGTAGTCATTTCTTGCTCTTTTGTAGGTTTGCCAGGCATTTATGTTTTTTCTCCTCCTATACCTTTTCCAGCATTTGTCTCTCCACTCCTTAGCTCTTTTACACCCATTATCGAACCATTTCTCTCTGGCATGAATTACACCTACTTTGGTGACAGGTATGCAGCAATCTACTATCTTCCCATATTTCTCACAAAAGATGTCATACATTTCTTGTGTGTGTGTGTGTGTGTGTGTGCGCACAAACATACACACACAGTAGAATGAAAAAGCAAGACACTAGGTAAATTATTAGATTAGAACAACTAAACAGAAAAAAAATAGATGGACTTTGGTACTATTTGATATGGGTTTCTTCGCCAACTCAACCTCACGTTTGACCTCCAATGGAAGGAGGCAGATAAAGATGATGGGAGGTTGTGAAAGAAGAAGAAGACGACGACGACGACGAAGAAGAAGAAGAATATAAAAAAACTAAGGTTTTTCTTTGGTCAGTGTTGTCAAATATTATTCACACTTCACTAATCGTCTAAATTTGAATCTGTAGAGCATACTTCTACCGTACCGAATCATAGACCTTGGATCACCATAAAAGTGAAACTTACGAAGAGAGAGAGAGAGAGAGAGAGAGAGAGAGAGAGAGAGAGAGAGAGAGAGAGAGAGAGAGAGAGAGAGAGAGAGAGAGAGATGCTAAAACGAAGTCAGGCTCTCTCTCTCTCTCTCTCTCTCTCTCTCTCTCTCTCTCTCTCTCTCTCTCTCTCTCTCTCTCTCTCAGCCTCAATGACAGTTCAGATATATTTTGAGTAAGAAAGAAAATCAATTGTCACTTCTAGCAACAGAAACTTGAAACAGAAATGAGGGTATTAGCAAACTTGAAACTATCGATAAAAAAAAGGCTTTTGTAATTGTCGTAAACGATTGCTTAATTTCATCTCTACACACACACACACACACACACACACACACACACACACACACACACACACACACACACACAGGATGTAAGGAAATACTTTTAAAGTGTAATAGTAGTTGATAATTGGAATTGGCTAAGCGAGGAGGTAGTTAATGCTATCTCAATCCATAGTTTTAAGGACAGGTATGATAAGTATCACTAAATATAAAATGTAGTTAATGCTATCTCAGTCCATAGTTTTAAGGACAGGTATGATAAGTATCACTAAATATAAAATGGAACCGATGAGGAGACGGGAAAATACGAGCTTTGGGCTCTTTCCCGTAAATACAATTAGGTAATCACACACACACACACACACACACACACACACACACACACACACACACACACACACACACACACACGAGAACAATGGTAGAGAACTTCAGGAGGATCTAAATAATCTGCATGAGTGGTCAGAAAAGTGGCTAATGAAATTCAATACTTCAAAATGTAAGGTAATGAGAATGGGTACAAGTGCAAGAAGGCCCAAGCTTGACTACTCGGTGGCTGGAGTACTACTTCAAGAGACAGAAAATGAGAGAGATCTAGGAGTAAACATACTGGCAGATTTGTCTCCAGAAATACATATAAATGGCATAGTAAGGGCAGCATATGCATTCTTATCAAATGTAAGAGTAGCCTTCAGGCACATGGACAAGGAAATGTTCAGAAATATTTATGTAACCTATGTGAGGCCAAAACTCGAATATGCAGCCCCCTTTTGGAATCCGCACTTGAAAAAGCACATAGCTAAGCTTGAAAAAGTTCAAAGACATGCCACGAAACTGGTGCCAGAAATACGCAATCTCAGTTATGATGAGAGGCTGAGGGAATTAGACTTACCATCACTCGAAGCTAGAAGAGTGAGGGGGGATATGGTGACAGTCTTTAAATTCCTTCATGGTTATGATAGAGTGGATAGGGATGGATATTTTGATATGGCTGGCTCTAGAACTAGAGGTCATAGTTTGAAGCTTCGTAAGAAAACTTGTTTGCAGGATGTAAGGAAATACTTTTTCAGTGTAAGAGTAGTTGATAATTGGAATTGGCTAAGCGAGGAGGTAGTTAATGCTATCTCAATCCATTGTTTTAAGGACAGGTATGATAAGTATGACTAAGTATAAAATGGAAGCGATGAGGAGACGGGAAGATTCGAGCTTTGGGCTCTTTCCCGTAAACACAATTAGGTAATCACAATTAGGTAATCACACACACACACACACATATATATATATATATATATATATATATATATATATATATATATATATATATATATATATATATATATATATATATATATATATATATATATATATATATATATATATATATATATATATATATATATATATATATATATATATATATATATATATATATATATATATTTATATATATATATATATATATATGTGTGTGTGTGTGATTACCTAATTGTGTGTGTGTGTGTGTGTGTATTTTTTCTTTCTTCCGGTGTGTGCAAGACTGATTATGTCGTAGTGCATATCACTACGTTACTATTAATACCAGAAGGGTGCAAGGTAAGAATGGACAAGTGGTGGTTCTTTTAACTTAATTTATTCTAGAGTACAACATATCCGACGCCTCAATGCCCCCAACCCTTAGGACTATCAAAATCTATGATCCGTTCGTGCCCCTGGAAAGTACTAACAAACTAAAGCTCCAACTCTCTGACTGCCTCGGGGATTCTTGAAGTTTCCAACGAGCAGGGCGTGTCATGTAGTCCAGTTTTGCCAATAGACTTCAGGTTCAAAGAGGAGTCACTCCTCTTTAGGTAGGGGCTGTTTCAGCAGCCCTATCGAACAGGAGAAGTTCTAAATCTCCTGCGGCTATTGGGCACCTCTCCAGGGTATGTACATACATATGAATCAAATGTTTATAACCTCTGTGGTGTTTTGGGGACTGAGGGTCCCTTATTCTTTAGACCTCTTGGGGTACTTGGCGCCGGATATTAGTTCCATGTGTCCAGCTATAAATCTTGGTGACACCCAGGGAAAACATGGCCTGTACCCAAAAACCACACATGGGGGAGTTTTCAATTTCACGCCTGATCTCTGACCCTCGGCCGTTTCTTCTCAAGACTTGTTACAGGTTTCAGACCCTGGCTTCAGCAGGATTTCATGTGACTTCAGCGAGACTTCAGTCATGCGACAATTAGTTTAGCATAAGTTTCTTTGATGATAAATGTAATTTCGTAACTCAGTCTGATTGGTTCATGTAGTAGGCATGGCATATCTTTGCCATAAGTTAACATCATCTGGAACTTCTTAAAGACAGGAATAAAGCTAATATGACCTGATAAGATGCCAGTAGAGGTATGGAAGAGTCTTGGAGAGGAAGGCATAGATATCTTGTGGGACTTAATGCAAAAGATCTTTAGTCAGGAAAAGATGCCAGAGGAGTGGAGAGGAAGCTTAATCATCCCAATCTATAAAGGGAAGGGATATATATATATATATATATATATATATATATATATATATATATATATATATATATATATATATATATATATATATATATATATATATATATATATATATATATATATATATATATATATATATATATATATATATATATATATATATATATATATATATATACATATATATATATATATACATATATATATATATATATATATATATATATATATATATATATATATATATATATATATATATATATATATATATATACATATATATATATATACATATATATATATATATATATATATATATATATATATATATATATATATATATATATATATATAAAGTCTTGGCAAATAATCATTATCGAATATTTTCCCAATCATGCGATCATTGGGTCGTGAGAATTTCATGTACTCGGTCGAAGGATTCAATGCTCAGTAACAGAAATAATACGGTTTAAGCAAATGTTTAATGAGAAGTTCATATATACATACATACATACATACATACATACATACATACATGCATACATACATACATACATACATATGTATATAACCCACCAAGGAACCAGAATAGGCTTGAAGTTTATGAGGAAAGTCATATAGGTACTATTTAAGTCATAAACTCAGTTGTTAACATGGCACGGGAAAAAAAAATGTAGGATTTTGATTATGGGAGACTTTAATCATAATGAGATAGATTGGATAAATCTTGACCCACACAGTGGTGAAGACTCATTCGGGGCAAGATTCCTAGATTGCGTACAAGGGAATTTCCTACACCAACATGTAATGGAACCAACAAGGGCCAGGGGTGGGGATGAGCCATCACTACTTGATCTAGTATTCACAGATAATGTGTTGGATATTGAAAAAATTGAGTATGAACCACCAATTGGAAAGAGTGACCACTGTGTGTTGTTGATGGAGTATATCATTGAAGATATTCTTCCTGAGAGTAGAGGCACTGAAGACATGAGGAGGAACTATCCGAAAGGAGATTACATCAAAATGAATGAGCTTTTTGCAGTTATTGACTGGAGAACCTTATTTTACAACAAATCTGTACAAGAAATGTATGACATCTTTTGTGAGAAATATGGGAAGATAGTAGATTGCTGCATACCTGTCACCAAAGTAGGTGTAATTCATGCCAGAGAGAAATGGTTCGATAATGGGTGTAGAAGAGCTAAGGAGTGGAGAGACAAATGCTGGAAAAGGTATAGGAGGAGAAAAAACATAAATGCCTGGCAAACCTACAAAAGAGCAAGAAATGACTACCTAAGTAAAAAGAGAGAGGCAGAGAGAGACTATGAGAGGGACATCACCAGGAAGGCTAAAGAAAATCCCAAGCTTTTCCACAGCTTTATCAGAGGAAAACTGAAGGTAAAAGAACAGGTTTTAAGGCTAAAGAGAGAGGATGGAAGCATCACTGAGACGGATGAAGAGATCTGCAAAGAATTGAACAAGGAGTTTCAGTCAGTATTTACAGTAGAAAATACCCCACCCCCTCAGATTGCAGAGATAGAAGCTCAAGGGCCGGTATTAGAGAACATCAACCTTACAGCCACAGAGGTATGCAAAGCGCTGATGGATTTAGATGTTCATAAAGCTACAGGTCCTGATGACATATCCCCTCATGTGCTTAAAAAATGTGCAAACTCAATATCAGTGGCACTAAGTATCATATTTAAAAAGTCACTGGAGTCGGGGGAGATTCCAAGATGCTGGAAAAAAGCAAATGTGATACCTATCTTCAAAAAGGGAAGGAGGGATACGGCTCTGAACTATAGACCAGTTTCCTTGACCAGCATAGTTTGCAAAGTTATGGAGAAACTACTAAGGAAACATATCTCTCTTCACTTGGAATCCTTCAACTTTTTGTCAGTGAGGCAACATGGCTTCAGAGAAGGTAGATCAACAGTAACAAACTTATTAGAATTTTATGATGAGGTAAGCCGAATCTTACAGGAAAGAGAGGGCTGGGCAGATTGCATTTTCCTAGACTTCCAGAAAGCGTTTGACACTGTTCCACATGGGAGACTTATTAGGAAGCTGCAAGCAATGGCTAGAATAGGTGGAAATTTTTTGGAATGGATAAAAACTTACTTAGAAGGAAGGGAACAGAGGGTTAGAGTAAGACACTCAGTGTCTGAATGGAGAAGAGTTAGTAGAAGAGTTCCACAGGGTTCAGTTTTAGGGCCACTTTTGTTCCTTGTATATGTAAATGACCTACCAGAGTCTGTAAATTCATTCATGAATATGTTTGCAGATGATGCAAAGATTGAGTCTGTAAATTCATTCATGAATATGTTTGAAGATGATGCAAAGATTGTGAAGAAAGTAAAAAACGAGAACAATGGTAGAGAACTTCAGGAGGATCTAAATAATCTGCATGAGTGGTCAGAAAAGTGGCTAATGAAATTCAATACTTCAAAATGTAAGGTAATGAGAATGGGTACAAGTGCAAGAAGGCCCAAGCTTGACTACTCGGTGGCTGGAGTACAACTTCAAGAGACAGAAAATGAGAGAGATCTAGGAGTAAACATACTGGCAGATTTGTCTCCAGAAATACATATAAATGGCATAGTAAGGGCAGCATATGCATTCTTATCAAATGTAAGGGTAGCCTTCAGGCACATGGACAAGGAAATGTTCAGAAATATTTATGTAACCTATGTGAGGCCAAAACTCGAATATGCAGCCCCCTTTTGGAATCCGAACTTGAAAAAGCACATAGCTAAGCTTGAAAAAGTTCAAAGACATGCCACGAAACTGGTGCCAGAAATACACAATCTCAGTTATGATGAGAGGCTGAGGGAATTAGACTTACCATCACTCGAAGCTAGAAGAGTGAGGGGGGATATGGTGACAGTCTTTAAATTCCTTCATGGTTATGATAGAGTGGATAGGGATCGATTTTTTGATATGGCTGGCTCTAGAACTAGAGGTCATAGTTTGAAGCTTCGTAAGAAAACTTGTTTGCAGGATGTAAGGAAATACTTTTTCAGTGTTAGAGTAGTTGATAATTGGAATTGGCTAAGCGAGGAGGTAGTTAATGCTATCTCCATCCATAGTTTTAAGGACAGGTATGATAAGTATGACTAAGTATAAAATGGAAGCGATGAGGAGACGGGAAGATACGAACTTTGGGCTCTTTCCCGTAAACACAACTAGGTAATCACAATTAGGTAATCACATACATGCTTCAATTCTTACTTAGATTAAATTTTACTCTTAGTGTTTCACTCTTATTTCAAACATTATGAAAACTATTCTGAGTATTCATTGTTATGGTCCTTAAAAATGAGCAATATGATCAGTAGTATCATCAATATTCTTACATTACTCTGTACACACAGTACAGAGTAATTCAAGAATACTGATAACTGAATATAGGCGACCAGATTTAGAATCCACAGAATCTCTTATTAGCGAGATCGCAGCTACAGCCTTACTTTATATTTATAAGATAAAAAAAAAAAGCCTGGGATTTACTTTTTTGTTGCCTCAATATCATTACATTGAGTCCCACTCTCAAATATATTTTAGGAAATATTTGCAGAACCTGTTTACTTCCTTCTGTTTAACCCCTTAATTGTACAGGGAGTGAAGCTTAAACGGTTCATAGTGAAGAAATTCCTTAGGTAAAGGTACGGGGCTACTGAGACTGTATACACAAACACCCCTTTACCATGTACGAATGACTGCTAATGATGAACTCAATGGTGATTTAGCGAGTCGTCAAACTTATACATATTATCATCATTATTATTATTATTATTATTATTATTATTATTGTTATTATTATTATTATTATTATTATTATTATTATTATTATTATTATTATTAGTAGTAGTAGTAGTAGTAGTAGTAGTAGCATTAATTTCTATTTAGGGACTTTATATTATTCTCAATGTGTATATAATACCTTTTTGAGAAGTTCTTCCTGTTTAGCTCAGTAAAGCAGAGAGAAATTACGTCACTTGACTTATTTCTATAAAAAGCCTGAAACCCCACTGACACATTAGAGTTCATCAATAATATGAAATATCCTCTCTCTCTCTCTCTCTCTCTCTCTCTCTCTCTCTCTCTCTCTCTCTCTCTCTCTCTCTCTCTCTCTACTCTAGATATGCCACAGTACACCTCCTGTACATTATGCGACCGAACTAATGCTAACACTCTTGACCACTATTGTCTTCAGTGCCCCGCAGTGAGAGATGTTTTACCACGAGGTCAGAACTTAATACAGATCTGCTCATTTTTACTTAATGATGACAACCTTGATGTTATTCTTGCTCGTTTTCCTCACTTTGGTGGCCATTAATTATATTGAATTATACATATATTTTCTGTATGTTGCTATATAATTCTGTTTGTGCATTCTGCGTTTCTCTGAGCTTTACTTTTGCATATAATGTACTCTGTGCTGCCATTCTGTGAGTTGTGTGTTAGTATGCAGCAATGTTTTATCAATATGTACACCTCCCTGTAAACCATGTTCAATTCTTGGTTTTATATCCATTTGAAGCATTATTTGTATGAACTCATGTAATGTCTGCGCCTTGGCGCAATAAATTAATAAAATAAATATATATATATATATATATATATATATATATATATATATATATAGAGAGAGAGAGAGAGAGAGAGAGAGAGAGAGAGAGAGAGAGAGAGAGAGAGAGAGAGAGAGAGAGAGAGGAGAGAGAGAGAGAGAGAGAGAGAGAGAGAGAGAGAGAGAGAGAGAGAGAGAGAGAGAGAGAGAGAGAGAGAGAGAGAGAGAGAGAGGATATTTCACATTATTGATGAACTCTAAATGTGTCAGTGTGGTCTCAGGCTTTTTATAGAAATAAGTCAAGTGCGTGCGTGCGTGCGTGCGTGCGTGCGTGCGTGCGTGCGTGTGTGTGTGTGTGTGTGTGTGTGTGTGTGTGTGTGTGTGTGTGTGTGTGTGTGTGTGTGTGTGTGTGTGTGTATAATAAACGTCTAGGACTCGTTATAACCTTTATACTTATAATGTAACTAATTCATGTATCCATATAGTACTCATAAAAGATTATTAAATATAATTAACATTGATCATTCAAGTAGGTGAGACCTAACGGCCCGATGACCTATTAACCTTCATTTGATGACACATCAGACCCTTCTTATGCGAATTATTTTCTCTTTTATGAAGGCTTCATTAGCTAACCTGCAGGGGATACTTTCTTCACTAAGAAGTTTAATAAGGCCATTAAGGAGGATTTGGTACATTTTTCACTTAGCCCTTCCGGAAGAAGAAGAAGAAGAAGAAGAAGAAGAAGAAGAAGAAGAAGAAGAAGAAGAAGAAGAAGAAGGAGAGAGTAGTAGTAGTAACACTGAGGTTACTTAATTATGAGCTCGATTTTCAGCAAGGCTGAAGAAATCCTTCAAGGAAGACTACCACAAGCGTAAAATTATTCCAATTAAGGCAATCTAAGGATCAAATTTAGAGGTAACTTTCAATCTTCACAATTATCAACTTCACCCCCCCCCCCACACACACAGATATATATAAATATATATATATATATATATATTATATATATATATATATATATATATATATATATATATATATATATATATATATATATGCACAAAACATATTTTGCCACTGGTTGGGACTCGAAACAATGACATATAATTAGTAAGCCAAGGCACCATCAACTACATCACCGAAAGTATTAGAGAAGAAAGAATCCTCTCAGCTAACTTCTTAAGTTAGGAAATGAACGCATGCTATTGAATACCTATAATCATTTTAATGTCTTCCTAACCTCACTCGTGGCTTGTTTTTTTATTTAATACAAATACCATTCTATAAAGGCATTATTAATCATCAAATAAGCACAACATTATATGTTAAAGCATGAAAAATATTTAACCCCTGGCTGGGGTTCGAACCAAGGACATATAATTAGTGTGCCATAGCGCTAGCAATTACACCGCCGAAGTGAGGTTAGGAAGAAAGAGTAAAATAAAAATAGGTATTCAAAAGAATGCGTTCATTCCCTAGCTTAACAGTTAGATGAGAGGTTTCTTTTTTTTCTCTGCTACCTTCGGTGGTGTAGTTGACAGCGCCTTGGTACACGTGATGTTGTACTACGAATATGAAAGAATCTATTATATTTCTGTGGTATTTACTACGAATAACGAAGCTCTGACGATGCTGTGATGAAACTTACTTCCTCGTTCTCTGTATTCCAATAACGAAGAATCCTCCTGTGCGTGTTTGTGTGTATATATATATATATATATATATATATATATATATATATATATATATATATATATATATATATATATATATATATATACTCTCATTCATAAGAATATCTGCACAAAAAAGAACTTTGTCTGTATTAAATCCAGAGCTTGTACAAATATTGTTTTAATATAAACCTGACATCATCTAAGCACACACTCATTTGTCTGTCTTGTTTTATCGTTCAGATAATACTACGAGAGGAGCAAAGCTAATGATCCAGGTTTACGTCAAGGACTCTCAATTTTCTACAAAGGGATAGCACGGTGCCTTCTTTCAAAGGACTTTGGGTTTGGCAGTGTGTCCGTTACTCTGAATGAATGCCCTTTCTAACCTCAGACGGGGGGGTGAGTCTGGAACCGACGACCTGACGTATCAGTATCGCACAATTCCACCTCACCACGGCGGTCACTTCGGAGTCAAGCTAATATAAGCATTATTTTAGTTATTTAGTCATTCATTACATATATAAACGTACTGTTCTCAAAGCTACTTCCATTTATTGTATTGTCATTGAATAAAACAAGAGAAGTGAGACGTCAAACAAAGAGAATGAGGAAGTTTATTATATCTTTTCTATGTCAAGGACGAAGGTTTTTAAATATGGAAGAGAGGGAGGGAGGGAGGAAGGCAGGAACAATTCATGGGGTTTGGGAATAGATGCGTTGGGTGAGGTGGGCTCATGGGGGGGGGGGGGGAAGCGGGACTGGTCAAAAGAAAAAAAGAAAAAAAAAACGAAACCTCAAATGAAACTCTTTCCAATGAAGGTCGCAGCAATGAGCAACAAAAGAAATCTTCCAGCGTCGTTTTTAACCATAACTCGGATTTTCGCTCACGATTATTATAACTAACTTTGCTCAATCACTAAAAATAAAAATAATAAATATGTAGATGTAGAAGTTAACTATTCTGATGCTTAGTCATATTATAACTACCGCTAAACTTAAAAGAATACGATATATTACCAACTAAGAGAGCGCGCGTGTACGAAAGAGCTCCCGAGGGCGCTACTCCATGTGCGTGTTTTTAATTAAATAGGTGTGTAATTAGTAACCTCAATGTTCAAAGTCTGAACGTACCATTTATCACGGGCTAAGCATAGTCTAAGGGAGATTTACACGGTCAAACGGTTCGTCGAACGCGGTTCGACAGACAAATGTTTGAAGTGATAGTCGAACGTGTGAACGGGGTAATTGGTTGTCGAACACTTTCGACAAACGTGTTCGACAACCAAATACCCCGTTCACACGTTTGAACATCACTTCTAACACTTGTCTGTCGAACCGCGTTCGACGAACCGTTTGACCGTGTAAACCGCCCTTGCAGCTCTACGGTACAGCGTCCTTCCTTTGCTACCGCACGCCAATGTCGGAATTCACGGACGTTTACTGGGTGCCTATGGAAATTAATTGCTACCACTACTACTACTACTATAGCCACTACTACTATCATCATCACCACCACCATCATCATCATCATCATCATTATTATTATTATTATTATTATTATTATTATTATTATTATTATTATTATTATTATTATTATTATTATTATTATTATTATTGTTATTATTATTATTATTATTATTATTATTATTATTATTATTATAAGTATTATTATTATTATTTTATTATTATAATCCAGTTATATACAAGAACCATAATTTCTCTATAAGAGGGTACTCAAAACAAAACCTTGACTTCTTGCGAGTTGAAATGCAAAGGAGGAAATCCTCAGTCCTCTCGCTTTGCCTCATATAGCCGCCTATTACGACACGCAAGGAAACACGGAGGAGGTATTCTTACCCACCCCACCCCAAGGGATTAAGAATGAAGTGTTGTCTGAGAGAACGAAAATAAACTATGGGAAGCAGAGGCCGTTTAATTCCTCAATTATACTGATCTCATCCAGTTCCGAGACAGAGGAGACACTTTGGAGAGAGTGATAAAGAAGGAGTGCACCTGGGAGGTAGAGACCTCCCGACACCTCACTTGGATAGTATCCACCCAGTTCCAAGGTAGAAAGGAGAAGCTGTAGAGTAAGCGATAAAGAATGAACCTAAGTTGCATATAATCATTTAACATTCACTCATAGTAAGTATTTGACGCTGTTGTTGTGCCTCAGGAAAAGTTTTCGGTTTCACACTTGAGTAATCCAACAAGACAACTTTTGTTAGGATTCACCTTCTTATACAAGTGCACTATTCCCTCTCTATATTTACTATTATAATATGCTACAACATATATTTACATTTCTTATTCGTTGTCTACTTATAATTGTTACTTCATATGTAAAGTCTATTAACGTTAATGCAAAAAGTATGTTATTTTTCACTTGTGAGTTTATGAATATATTATGCTAACCTACTTAACCAACGAGTGTGAATGGAGAGCTGGTAGACCTCTGGCATGGCTTTAATTAGCCTGTAAGTCTCAGGCTCATGAATGGTAGAAACTTGGAGATTTGGAATCACCTTGAAAATATTGGGAATTGGGAAGTACCAAGGATTTATTTGCTAATGTAGTCGCCGTGGCTCAAGCGGTAGCGTCCGCAACTCTGAGGCGTCAGGTCGAGGGTTCGCGCCCCGTCACGGTCTGAGGTTAACAAGGGCATGCACTCAGGGTAACGATTACATCTGCCAAAACAAGTCCTTCGCAAGAAGGCAACTGTCCTAGCAAATGGTAGAAAAGGGAGTCCATGACGTAAAACCGGAACAACAAAAATTATTATTATTATTATTATTATTATTATTATTATTATTATTATTATTATTATTATTATTATTATTATTATTATTATTATTATTATTATTATTATTATTATTATTAGTAGTAGTAGTAGTAGTAGTAGTAGTATTTTTATGTATACGCTTAATTCAGTTATATGATTATGCATTGTTTAATAATGGAAATGTAATGCTTTTAAATTTGAAGTTGAATTTATAATCACATGCTTATTTCATTTTAGAGATTAAAATATAATACAGAGTAAATATACCTAAATATGTCATCTCTCTCTCTCTCTCTCTCTCTCTCTCTCTCTCTCTCTCTCTCTCTCTCTCTCTCTCTCTCTCTCTCTCTCTCTCTCTCTCTCTCTCTCTCTCTCTCTCGTGGTATAGATATTAATATAGTGAAGTGTTCTCAGCATAGTGAAACTAGTCGGCGTTAAAAGACGCAAAGACAAAAGGCTCATTCCAACTTTCTTCCAAAACTTAAACACGAAGTCAGGCTTAACCATATTAGTGGCATACGAAAATCATAATTTCTTGTTCCTATTCGTATTATATTTCCGCATTATCTTAGCTTACATGCTTACAGCAATGGCCCGATTTCTTAGACAGTGTAAACCTAGGATACCATATTGTTAGTTAGCTAGACACACATAAATGGATTTCATAAATGCATCTGACGCGGTTCTGTGTATGGTTAGGATCTCACCATGGGGGATCCTAGCCATACACAGAACCGCGTGAGGTGCGTTTATGAAATCCATTTGTGTGTGTCTAGCTAACTAACAATATGGTATCGTAGGTTTACACTGTTTAAGAAATCGGGCCAAAGACTTGTCCAGATGTTGATCACAATCGTGTCCTTATTTTCTCCCCATTCATACCATGTATGCATAAGACTGCCGCATAAGGCAATTGTTAACTTCATAAAAGGCTCAAACTACCACTTTATGACGGACAGATATCAGTTGGCGAGAGACAAGAAGAGGAAAAATAACAAGCATCACTTTGCTAATGATAAATGAGGTATAAACTACATGACGGAGGTAGAGCTTGGAGCACACCTTAAGCCGCCCGTATATATATGAGTGCGTAATTACTTAATTGTAATTACCTAATTGTGCTTACGGGAAAGGGCTCTATGTTCGAAACTCCCCGTCTCCTGGTAGCTTCCAATTTTGTACTCAGTGCTACTTATCTTAATTGCCCTTAAAGCTATCAAATGAGTTGGCATTAACATCCTCACTGCTTAGCGAATTCCAATCATCAATTACTTTTACACCAAGAAAAGTCTGTCCTTACATCCTGCAAAGAAATTTTCTTACGAAGCTTCAAACTATGACCTCTAGTTCTAGAGCCAGCCATATCAAAATATCGGTAACTATTCACGCTATCAAAACCATGAAGGAATTTAAATACCGTCACCATATCCCCTGTGCGTGTATGTGAGTGTGTATATATTTCAGGGGTAATTATGCTAATTACCATTATTGTTAACTGGCGAATACCGTTAAATACTGTATAATGAGTAGGTGTTTTCAAAGACTTCTTCATATGACATAAGCTTTCTACCACTCGAATGCTGAGGAGAGAGAGAGAGAGAGAGAGAGAGAGAGAGAGAGAGAGAGAGAGAGAGAGAGAGAGAGAGAGAGAGAGAGAGAGAGAGAGAGAGAGAGAGAGAGAGAGAGAGAGAGAAATATGACCGTCCATCTAAACTTTGAAAACCTTCAAGACAGTTACCAAAAAATTATTTACTTTTTTGGTGCAAAGCAGATGATGATTGGAATTCGTTAGGTGAAGAGGTAGTTAATGCTAACTCAATTTATAGTTTTAAGGACAAATATGTTAAGTACCACTGAATACGTAAATGGAACTAATCAAGAGAAGGGAGTTACGAGCATAGGGCTCTTTTGCATAAGCACAATTGGGTGATTATACACATACGTACTCGGTAACTGTGTATGAGCTGGAAAAACACCTTAACCAACCAGTTGTGTGTAAACAGCATGGGCTGGCTACTTGCTACCCTGGTTACCCTTGGCCCACATGTCGTCACCACTATCCACCAGCTCATCCAAGAAAGAGAATCGAGACGACGAGGCATACACAGGTTTCAGCCATGATGTAGTTCCCAACAATAATTCCTCTTCTCAAGGGGAGAGCTTTGAATACCCTATTTATAAGAAGGCCACATCATCAGATAAATCAAAAACATAAGGGCAAAGGAAAGAAGTCTTTGTTGACGCTACAATCTTCGTTGGTAGTCTCCATTTTTTAATAATGTATACGTACTGAGACATATGCTCTCTCTCTCTCTCTCTCTCTCTCTCTCTCTCTCTCTCTCTCTCTCTCTCTCTCTCTCTCTCTCTCTCTCTCTATTCCATTACCTTACTACATCTCATGGATTTATTATTAACTTTCTCTTTCTGTTGAAGCCTGACCTCTCTGCATGGAGCGAGAGACTCTTCACTCATACTAAAGGCTGCGTACAGTTAAACTTCTCGAGCAGCGTCACTATTTCTGCATCATACTCATATA
>JAXCGZ010015711.1:0-52220 GCA_037179515.1 Halocaridina rubra | reverse complement strand
CTTTAATATTCATTCACATGCATAAAATGTGTATGTTGAGAATTCCTCTTCCGTTTCCCACTTCCAGTTTATACAGTACAGTGTTTGCTTTGAGACGTCTTTTGTTTCCCACTTCCTGTGAATATTTACTTTGACACTTCTTTTGTTTCCTCTTTCCTGTTTTTTTTTTTTTTCGGTTTTGTGTCCCACTTCCAGTTTATATTTAACCTGATAATTTTTTGTTTGCCTCCCACTTCCAATTAAATATGTACTTTGAGAATTACTTGGTATTTCTCACACCCAGTGACTATTTACTTTGAAACTTCTTCTTTCGATACCCACTTCCAGTTAATATTTACTTTGAGATGCCATCTTTTGTTTTCTATTTCCAGTTCATATTTACTTTGAGATTTTGTCTTTTGTTTCCCACTTCTAGTTAATATTTACTTTGAGATTTTTTCTTTTGTGTCCCACTTCCAGTTAATAACTACATTGAGAATATAATTTTTGTTTCCCACTTATAGTTAATATTTACTTTTAAACTTCTTTTGTTTCCCATATCCAGTTAATATTTAATTTGAGACTTCTTCTTTTGTTCCCTACTTTGGATGATATTTTACTCTGATATTTCTACTATTGTTTCTCACTTCCAGTTATTTTCTGTGAGATTTCTTTTGTTTTCCACTTCCACTTAATAGGCCTATATACTTTTATACTTTTTGTTTTTTTCCTACTTCCAATTTTTTCTTTAAAAATTCTATTTTAGTTTCCCACTTCCAGTTAATATCTATGTTATGAATTCTTTAGTTTCACATTTCCAGTTAATATATACTTTGAGAATTCTCCATTTGCTTCTTGCCATCAATTAATAATATACTTCGAGAATTCCAGTAATGTTTCCCACTACTAATTAATATTTACTTTGAGATTTCCTCTTTCATTTCTCACTACCAGTTACTATTTACTTTGAGACTTCTTCATTTGTTTCTCATTTCCATTTAATATTTATCTTATGTATAACACTTACACACTGACAAAAATGTATGTTGCTGTTCATACCCATTATGGGAGTGGACGCAGAATGAAGCTAGAGGATTAAGGCTGGTTGCCCTTCATAGCACCCTGTGGTGGACTCGATTGCTGGTCCCTCATCTCCCGAGTTGAGCACTCAAGCCGCTACACTACCGCTAAGTTACTCTGTGTATCCTATCCCCAGTTGATATTGCCTTTGTATGTAACCCTTTTGTTTCGGACTGATTTAGAATTATTGTGAATTTAAAACAAACTACAATATATGTGTTTGCTTTCAGGCTAAGTGGTGTGTATGTTCAATATGTGGATCATCAGGTCCTAGGGTTCACGCCTGTTTGCATTGCATCCATTTTGCCTGCTATCAAGACCACGTTCAAGATCATTCCTCTTCAATGCAACATAATTTAGGTATGATATATTTATAGCTCTATGGTCCTTGAAGAAAATCCTTGCCTTCGTGCCCTGTGGGTGACTGAAGCAGGGCAATGGGAGGGTTGTGGCAGCCTTCAATCCCCAAAGAGCTAAGAGGAGTTATTGAGGTATATTGACTAATGGTGAATGCGAGTCCTTCAACTTGGGCACGCCCTGTGCAAGGAGGATTGCAACCTTTGTATATGTATGTATATCTCTTGGTGGTGGAGGAGCAACTAAAAGAGATAGGGGAACTAATTTTCTTGAGTCTCAAAACAGTGGTAATAAGAAGAGCTGTAACTGAGTATATTTTTTCTTTTAATATTAAAGGACTCTATATTATTTTGGCAGTTGCTTCTTGTTAATCTGACTGAAAACAGCTTCTTATTTGAAAAGAAGTCTTTTTTTATATATATATATATATATATATATATATATATATATATATATATATATATATATATATATATATATATATATATATATATATATATATATATATATATATATATATATATATATATATATATATATTGCTTTTTCTGTCAGGGTCAGCAAGGTAGCTAAAAAAAATAAAGGGAAAGCTTACTCTCTTTGATTATATTTAGTCACTCACATTCATAAAAATATGAGAAGAATAAACATTTCCATGCCTAACCTAACTGTCTTTGTATCATTTATTTATATGCATTGACTCACAATCATAGAAATATGTGAAGAGTTCACAAAAATCAATACCAAGCGTAGCATAACCTACCCAACTCTACCCTCCCAATCCAATCCTACCCTCCCCCACCCCACCCCACCTAACCCAATCCAACCCCACCCAACCCTACCAATTCTACCCAACCCATTCTTGCCCTTCAGTTTATTATGAAATAAATCCTATATAATTCCCTGACTTTTTTTTCCAGCTGCAGACGTCGAACAAGGCCAGATATTGTGTCTGTCCTGTGGTGATTATGTCTACGACTCTGAAATTGGAAGAATTGCCAAAGCGTGTCGAGACAAATCACGAAAATCTTTAGGTTTAGAAACAGAATACAGGTCGTGGCAACCGGATGAAACGGAAATGACGCTCCTTCAAACTCATCCCAAGAGGAGGCGACCCACTCCTAATTCAACTATCGGTAAGAAATTATTAGTGGCACACCTGTTCGTGCAGCTTTTAGGCCTAATGGCAGAAGATACTTGCCTACTTACCCTGTGAATGACCCAAGCAGGGTGATGGTGAGGGGGTGATTGTGGCAGCTCTTTATCTCCAAGGAGCTAAGAAGAGTGACTGAGATGTATGAGCTTAAGGAGAATGTGATTTTTTTTTTTTTGCTGGGCCACCCCCATTATGAGGGGAAGTGTGGTCATTTTGTATGTACAGTATATGTATGTAAGCCTATTCTTGAAATTCCTGTTGAAATTTTCTCATACAGTGAGCTAATTCAGTATCATTTATATATGGAATATATTATTATGTTACCATATGATTGTAAACTTCAAATAATGTAGTTAATATTGTGGAAATTGTAAAGGACATTTGAAGATATCTAGGAAGGGCTAACCGATCATGTATACAGAGTGTTTAAAAATTTTTGCATTTCCCGCCAGTGATCTCGAGTGTCATTGATTCCTTTAAAGTCTAGTTCTTATAGAGATATTACTACTCTCCTGCCTCCAGAAAGGCTAGAGAGAGAGAGAAAGTAATGGATTATTTTGAAGTGTGAGCAATAATTTAAGTCATGGTTGGATGTGCATAGGAAATGTGAAAGTTCTAATTGCTGAAAAGAGATGAGAGAAAGTGAAGTAAAGTGTGGAATAAATGTATAGCTGCAAAAATAAATAAAAATACAGTATAATAAATCAATACCTCTATTTCACAAAGTTTTGAGTAGGTATTGTGGGGCATCATAACTTTTTTCTTTTCCTTTGTCTTGGTGTTTTCTTAGTGCCTGGGCCTTTATTGATTAGGGCAGTTTTTGCCTGTCCCGGTGTCACTCATAAAAAAAAAAAAAATCGTAGAAAGAGCGTAGGGATAAACTTTGAAATATTGAAATGAAAAGTGCAAAGGTGAAATAAAAGTGACTGAGCATTGGAGAGAAACTTGGAATAACAGCTATGGATTTTTACAAAAATGAGAAGATATTTTTGTAATGGGTATATAACTGTGATTTGGAAAGACTTTAGAAAGTGAAAACTGTTCGAATAATATAGGGGATTTATGAAGGACAAATTGTAAAGACTTTCCAGTAATGGAAGGAAGAAATGGAGAACGCATTTTGACGAGTTCATGAAGTTGAGGGAAGGGGGGCGGTACATCAGTGGTAGAGTGTATGAGTCAGAAAGTGACCAGCCAGACCAACGCGAGTTTGATTCTGCCTCGAGACATTAAGAAGGGCATCCAGTCTTATATTTCCACCTCCAACCTGTCTGTGTCCACCCCAATCAAATGGGGACTAATTGTGACACAAAATAAAAAGGAAAAAATTATAGAAGTTGCCTTTTAAGGAGAGAGGAAGTATATATAACATGTGGAGTTAGGAGGATTTGTTAAAAAAGAGGAAGAAGGAAAAAATCTTTAAAAATACTGGTGGGGAGAGAGCAAATTAGCATGAAATTTATACAGAATTCATGGGGAGGGTGAGAGAGGTTTTGGTGAATGCTTATGTGAGCTTCTTTATGCCTGTGTTGAGGATGGAGAAGTCTTAGTGATCTCAGGGAGTTGTATTATTTAGTTGTGCGAGGGTATAGGAGGCTAGAGAAAGATTCCCAAGGTTAGACTGATCAGTCTGCAATTATGCCAAGCAAGTGTATGGTTCAATAAAAATTGTTGTTTATAGAAGTTACCTTATCAAGTGTGGCACATTATGCAGACAGAATAGATCAAAGTAACTCACGGGTTTTGGTAAGAATAATTAAAATTGTTTAGAGTAAAAGATGGCTGAATATATTTTATGTCTATATTGTTGTTCAGTATATATAAGGAAGACTTATGAAGAGTTAGTGGTGAAATTGTTTGTTCTCGAGACTATTGTAGTAAAACACCGATTGAAGATTATGACTAATATTGCGATATGCTGAGAATATTACAAATAAACCTCCTCCTTTTTGGATGTATTGATGATTAATAGCGAATACAGAGCCTAAATATTAATGAAATATCATTAGGAGCTATTTTATCTCTACTACACCATGTATTCAATGTTTTTAAATAAACAGCACACTTTATAATATTCATTACATAAGTTTGAATGTGAACAGTAGACTGATAGGATTGACTGATGAAGTCTGTATACAGTTATATATATTCTTAACCCCCCATGAAATACCTCTATAGAGATATATAGCCCATGTCATCTGTATTTTTTATATATGTTTTGTTACTTAAGAGTTCTTGTTATTTTGCAGGTTTACGTGGTTTGATAAATTTGGGCAATACGTGTTTTATGAGTTGCATTGTCCAAGCATTAACGCACACTCCCTTACTTAGAGACTACTTTTTGTCTGATAAGCACATTTGCCAATTTAATAATGACGCTGCTCGATGCCTCGTCTGTGAAATCTCTAGGCTTTTTCAAGAGGTATGTATATAGTTGACACTGAACTGCTACCACACACACTGAATTGGTAGGAAAAGCCCACTAAAAGAAAATGGAAAAAATATACGAGGCACTTTTTAATTTCGTGACCTCAGCTGGTCACCTTCTCAAAGCACAATGCACTGTATATATAATAAGAGCAGTTTGCTTTTTATATGTTCATCTTCTCTGCAGTCTTTATGCTAGCTAATCTTGTTGCTTTAAACTGAGCTAAGTTTAAACTAAGTGACATAAATTTACTATCGGAGTTTGTTGTTTCATATATTAATGGAAGCTATTAAAGCAACTATTGCTGCAGCAGATTTAGTGCAGAATGCCATAGCCAACTTTGAGTTCTGTTATTTACAAATCTTTTAACTTAGGATATAAATTATGAATGTAAATCCGTTCTGTGATTGGCTGTTATAAGTTCAAAGAGCTTCCTATTTTGGTGTGACATTATGGTGTAGAGGTTGCTTCTGGTACTGGTAACATACTGGCCCCAGGTTCTACCCTAGCCTGGGGTTGGATTAGCTTTTGCTGTCCTCTGTCGTTACTGATGAAATAGGACAATTCATTGGGAGGTTGGTGGTTTTCTAAAGGTCTTCCTGATTATTCCACCTTTGCCTAGAGATCACTGGGTCCTTTTGATCTGCGAGGGAGCTTTGGTTCTACTATATGGTAGTAATATAGCCAGACTCTGTGCTTTCACTTGAGTAAGATATTTTCTTTACAGTTAATGGTGTAGTTTGGATACATAGGAATCATTTTTGTGGATCCATGTACTTAATTTGTTATGCCAATATTTTACGTAATTTAATTTTTTCAGTCTTCTCTTTTATTTTTCTCTGCTTGTTGCTTCCCGTGCTGGAGCCATCTGGTTTATGATAATAATAATAATAGTAATAGTAATGGAATAATGATAATAATATGTAATCTTCACTATTCTAAGAGTTAATACTTTCCCCCCCCCCATTGATACCTCATCTAATGATTATGAATCTCCATCATTGATCCCATATATTTAATGGTTTATTCACTAAACCTGCTGAACTAGGGACCTCTTGTATTGGAACAGTGCACTGTTTATACTGTACTTGACTACTAAAGGGATGTTAAACATCAAGACCATAAAAAATTGTATTGAGGCTAAAAAAAGCAATGTAATGTTGAGCTAAACAGCCCCGAGTCCCTAAGGAAGGCCATTACCGATTCCAGGGTTTCCCACAGAGTTCTCAGGGAGTGTATGTTGTGTTGTTGGCATATGTGGTTGTGTGCAGTGCACTGTTCCCTAATGTGTTTGATTGTATGATGTAATTTATAATTTAAGTACAGTATCTGTATCTGAGGTGGTTGAAAATAGGAATTATATAATGTTTGTTCTGATAGCTTCTGCTTTTTTTTATTTTAAATGCCACGGAGTTCATATCCCAATCCTTAATGGATAGTTTTTCATATTTTAATTTCTTAAGTTTTATTTTTGCGTAATCGGCTAACCAAGGCCATCTTGTTTGTACATGATAAGATCATGGTGTTTGCATATTTTTCATATATATATATATATATATATATATATATATATATATATATATATATATATATATATATATATATATATATATATTATATATATATATATATATATAATATATAATAATAATAATAATAATAATAATAATAATAATAATGTTATTCAACTATATACCTGTATATAATTTTCCATCAGTGTGCAGCATATTTTAATTTTTATACTTGTCTTTATCTACTTGAGTATATTAGAAGTCAGATTTATTTTATGAATCTAATACATTGGCCTTTTTTTTACTTACATGTACTCACTCCTTCCTGCCATGGTGAGCAGGGAAACCAAAATCAATGGAAGAAATGTACTTTGTATATACTATGAATGATCAATATAGTTATGTGAATTTCTTCCATTTTACCAGTTTTACAGTGGGAACAAAGCCCCGTTAATACTCCACAAACTTCTACATTTAATATGGACCCACGCGCGGCATTTGGCGGGATATGAGCAACAGGATGCCCATGAATTTTTCATAGCGGCCCTTGATGTTCTTCATCGCCACTGCCAGGTTAGATGAAATTTCTTTATTGGGTATTTTGTTTATCCCTCTCGCAAGAAGTTTGAGATTTTGTGCTGTAAAACATTTTGGTATATAGAGAGAGTTTTCCTCCTTTCTCTCCCTTGTGTTTTGTAGGGAGCAGCTAAATGGTTTAGGAAAATGGGTGGGAGAAATCTCTCCTTATCTTAGTTTATTTTGCCTTAGAACTGCTTATGGGTCCGGAGCTAAAATGGTCTTTGGTAGGTCTCATCAATTAAATTTTAGTAGTATAATGCCAGTATTGTAGTACTGAGTTTTGCACACAAAAAATATTTATACAGTAGATTAAAGTAACACATGGGTTTTAGTAAGAACAATCAAATATTATATAATTTTATTTTTTTATCTTTGTCTCCATTACCTCGCCAAGTTGCCTTCCCAGCTGGAACCATCTGGTTTATAGTTTCTGTCTTTGCCTAGCTAAGGATTGTTGCTTAGCTTATGATAATAATGATAATTCGAAATAGTTGTTTGTTTCTTGCTATTGTTGCTTGACTGGAATTTTCTTTCTGAGAATGTTTTTTCCACTGTATAAGCTGACATTCTGGCTTCTCATTATTTCAACCTGATTTGATTCTTTTTCTTTATCTTTTATATTGCTAGCAGCAGTGCCTTTCATGATTATAGGTATCTTTATTCCGTCTCCATCGTCAATATATTGTAAGTTTTTGCATATGTAAATAAAAACAAATGTATTTTGCTGTAGTTAACACATTCTTTATTTATTTTTTTTTAGGGTAACCCTCCATCAAATGGTGATTCTACACACACATGTTCCTGTATTATAGACCAAATTTTTACTGGAGGACTCCAATCAGATGTTGTGTGTCAAGCCTGCAAGTGAGTGGTCTTTTTTTTTGTCTTTTTTTATTTAGAATTCTCATATCTAGAGACTACCTGCAAGGTTAGGCTTCAGGTGAAAAACCAATCCTGCTGCTATTTCTGTCTAAACATGTTCGTGTAAGTAAACGTTGTTTTTGAAAATTGAGCTGTCTCAAGACACGAGTGAAGTACGAGTTTTATCTGGTAAACACTAACAACTATAATTGTAGCCCTGGAATTTCTGTTCATGTCGCAGAGCAGTTGACATGAGACGTGGTGACATGTGGAATACAATATATCTTTGTTGCATCAGTTCCTTTATTTTGTAAAGCCATGTCTACTCTGGAGTTATTAGGGGGACAGAGTGTTGTACAGTATTTTGAAAAATATAGAGATAGCTTATAAGCAGATAATAGTAAAAGCTACACAGATGTGTGGATAGATTTTATTACCAATCACTTTTCTAGATGCAGAGTTAATTGACAGATATATGTATAACATTTTCCCCTCTGTACTCACGATCCATTTAATGCACCAGTGGTCTGATGAGTTGGCAGTGGTTAGAAGACGACATATAGCTGATATCTCTTGTACATTCTGGAAATGTCCAGTGGAACCTCCACCTATGAATGCCCCCAACCACAAACAAATCGATCTACGAACACAATTTTCAAACAAATTTTGTATTGACCCACGAACAATCCTCAAGGTGCGTATGCGCATACACATGCACATCTGCCTGGGCGACCGCGTGTTTGCTCTCTGTTCGGCATTGGTGCCCGCACTGTGGAAATTGTTCGTTGTTCTTTCATTGCAGATTTCCACATTTATTTTTGTTTTTACTTTAAGCTAGCCATCATTATGGCTCCTAAGAAAGTGAAATGTATTAGTAATGGTGGCGTTAAAAAGCATTAAGCGTATTACAGTCGAAGCGAAAAAAAAATTATAGATAAACATGAGAATGGTGTTCGTGTTTCTGATCTCGCCACACACTGTGACAAGGTGAAATCGACCATCTGTACTATTTTAAAGAATAAAGAGGTCTTAAAGGCGACTGACGTGGTAAAGAAGTTACTGTTGTAATGAAGCATCGGTCTCATATAATAGAAGAGGTAGAAAACTTGAGTTAGTTTGGATAAATGAAAAAGAGCTTGCTGGAATTAGTATTGTGAGGCTCTAATATGCGCGAAGGCTCTACAGTTACACCTTGATTTAGTAGCGAACACTCCAAGTGCTAGTGGCGCTAAAATTGACGAATTTAAAGCAAGTAGAGGCTGGTTTGAAAACTTTCGTCGACGAAATGGAATCTTAGTGTTGCTAGGTATTGAGAAGCGGCTAGTTCAGACCAAAAGGAACGGATGCCTATGTGCCAGAATTCGCTAACTTTATTAAAAGTGAACGTTACATTTCACAGCAAGTTTTTAACTGTGATGAAACAGGACTGTTTTTGAAAAAAAAAATGCCTAGAAGGACCTACAAAACCCAAGAGGAGAAGTCACTGCCTGGCCAGCCATTGAAGGACAGGCTTACACTTTTATTGTGTGCTAATGCAAGTGGGGATTGCAAGTTTGTGCCTCTTTCAGTCTACCACTCTCTAAATCCGCGCATTTTTAAGTGCAGTAATGTGTGGAAGGCTAGACTTCTGGTAATGTGGAGGTCGATTAGCAAGGCTTGGGTAACACATATCCTGTTCATAGAATGGTTGACTGAAGTTTTTGCGGCAGCTGTTAAGAATTATCTTGAGGAAAAAGGTTTGCCCATTAAGTGTCTTCTGAAAATGGACAATTCTCCTGCTTCCAAACACCACTCATCTCCTCCAGCCCATGGACCAGCAAGTCATTTAAAATTTTAAGAAACTGTACATGAAGGGTGTTTTTGCCAGGAGTTTCCAGGTCACTAACGACACGGATTTGACCCTGTGTGAATTCTGGAAAGACCACTTCAATATCCTCCATTGCATAGGCCTCATTGACAAGGCATAGAAGGTGGTCTCTTACTGCACGTTGCAGTCTGCCTTGAGGAAACTTTGGCCAGTTTGTGTGGCTGATAAAGACTTTGAGGGTTTCAAGAAGGAGACAGCTGTTAACATAGTGAACGAGATTATGGCCATGGGCAAAAGTTTGGGCTTGGAGGTCAACGAGGAGGATGTGGAGGAGCTGATGTCGGACCACAAACAAGTATTTACCACCGAAGAATTGATCGAGTTGCAATGTGAACAGGTGAAAATTTGGAGCAATAAATGGAGGAGGGGGATGAGAGGGTAAAGGTTTCAAGTGAAAAGTTTAAAGAAATTTTTATTTAGTGGAGTGATGTGCAGGCTCTCATTGAGGCTCATCACCTGGACAAAACTGAGCAACAAAGCAGTGAACATTTTAAATGACATTGTGATGTCTCTTTTCAGAAAAATTTATCAACAGAGAAAAAGACAAATTTCTCTGGATCGTTTTCTTGTGCCAATACCAGCTAGAGAACCAATTTCCAAGAGAGAACATACATCTATAGATAAAACACCTGAAATACAGCCTGTACCTGAACAGTTGTCTGACGTTTTCATGGAAGGGGACTCCTAAGAAGTAGTAGTCCTCCTCCTCCTCCTCCTCCTCCTCCTCCTCCTCCTCCTCCTCCTCCTCCATCCACGTGTGCCAGCAACAATCAATCATAATGGGAAATGCTCTACTATGTTTTATTTTAGTAGAGTAGAATATATTGTGCTGTATTTTTCTTTAAATAAGGTTATTTTCCAATAATGTGAATTTTTTTTGTAACCTATAAACCCATAAAAAAAATTTAAATTGATTAATTGAAATTACATGCATTTCAATGGGAAAAATTGTTTCGAGTTACGATCATTTGGACTCCTGAATGGGGTTAAGGAACGGATTAAATTCGTGACTAGAGGTACCACTGTATATGTAAATAGTCACTTTTTAGTCATATACCCTTGGGTTTTAATATGTCTCTAATCTGTTCCCCTTATACAGACAGTATTGAGGCTCGAGGCTAACCAACCTCAGTCACTGCAGGCTATTCCCTATTAATCTTTCTTACTCTGACCCTCTGTATCCTTCCTTGTAAATAAGTTTATTTCCATTGTTTGTCATTCTCTGAGCAGATCTTTTGGACCATCCACTCCCAGTGACTTTCACCTCTTCATGAAACTGAATGACTTTTTGGGAAAAAATGACTGAAAAAGAGTTGAAGAGAAGGAGTCACTACATTTTTGAATGTGTAGTGGTTGAGGAAAAAGCAAATTTAGTACATGGTACAGCATTTACCTAATAGTCCAGTGTGATTACATAGGAAAGTCGTTTATGAAGTGTCAATGTAAAAATAAGGAATTATATTTTTAAATCTTTGGTGATCTCTTTTAATCCTAAATGGGCTTTTGTGGCCAAACAACCCTACTATTAATGGGTGTACATTGAAGTTAAAATGAGGGAGGGGGGCTAGAATACCTCCTCCGTGTTCCCCTGCGTGTTGTAAGAGTCAACTAAATGGGACAGAGCAAGGAGACTGGGTATCCCCTCCTGTATTTTCTCTTCTCAGTGTGTCAGAGTATTTTGCCTTGACTCAGCCACTGCCCATACAAGGGGAAATATGGCTCATGAATGTATATGGATAATTGTATGAGGAGTGTTAATGTTGGTAGATTGAATGTAGGAGTGAGTGGAGAGTTGCTTGAAGAAGTTGAGAGTTTTAAGTATTTGGGGTTGCACGTGGCAAGGAGTGGACGAGTAGATGCGGAGGTAAGTCATAGAGTGAAGGAAGAGAGTAAATGTCTTGGTGGGTTGAAAAGTGTGATGAGAAATAGGAATTCGGAAATGAGTGCAAAGAGAAGGATATATGAAGGTGTGATTGTACCAACAGCATTGTATGGAGTAGAGACTTGGAATGTACTAGAGGATGAAAGGAATAAATTGAATGTAATTGGATATGAGGTGCTTGAGAAGTATGGTTGGTGTATCTAGAATAGATAGAGTAAGAAATGAGGAGTTCAGGCAGAGAACAGGTGTTGAAAGAAAGCTGTTGAATAGGGTAGATCAGAGAGTATTGAGTTGGTTTGGACGCATGGAAAGGATGAGTAATGAACAAATGACGAAGTGTGTGTGTGGAGTGCAGAAGTGTTAGGAGCAAGTCAAAAGGAAGACTTAAAATAAGATGGATGGATGGCATGAGATGGGCATTGATTGCATATGGAATGTCAGTGGGGCAGGGAAGAGAGTGTGTAGGAGATTGGAATGAGGAAAGGAAGGTTGTGTATAGGTGACACAAGTCAAAGGAATTTCTCACACTTATTAGTTCGTAATCTGTGAAGGACGGATATGAGGGGAATTGTCATATGATGAAGCGATGGGGATAAACCAGCTGCAGCTGTTGATTCTCACTGTAGAATATCTTTGAACGCCTACCTTATGAATGAACCAAAAAGGGTAGTAGGGGGGGCAGCGTAGCAACCCTTTATTCCCAAGGAGCTTAGAGGAGTGGTTGATTTATGTGTGGAATGTGGTGAATGCGTGTTTCTTGGCTCAACCACCCCCCTTACAATGGGGAATGAGGCTTTGTATATTGATAGGTAAATGTAACCTCTTTAAAAATACATAAGAGATTATCTCATATCTGTTATATATTGACTGCACCTTAAACTTTTGGTCTGCAGTGTGACTAATACAAAAATTTGTAATATTATGAACTCGCCTTAAGCTTCACTGAATGTGTATTATAACAGTATTCCATGTCCAGTACAATGTTTCTAAAAAGCAAATACAATCTGCACCCTGCTTATTTGTATTTAGGAATAATAGTACACCTTCCCGTTATTTTCACTGAATATATTGCTGTTATTATTTATTTCATTTGTATGCAATCAAGATTCGTATTTCAAGTTTGTGAAACCTTTTGATGTCTTAGTTCTAACTACATTCCTGCTTATTTTTTGAAGTGTTTGGTATTTGTAGAATATAGTCTATGTTTTTTCATTGAATATCATTGCTCTTGTAACTTTCTGTAATTCAACTTTTGATGTGTATGAAAACAAGACATTCTGAGTCTAACACTCTTTATCACGTGATACTGTAAACAATTCCATCATCCAAATGCGTCTCTGTCTGCCTTGATATGGGTCTGTCTTTCCACAGTTTTATTAAATTCCTCCAGTAGCTTTTTCTTATGTAAATCAATGATTATCATCTTTCCCTGGCTACACTCTACCTTTGTCTCCACTCCTGAAGCTATCTAAGAGAGAGGTTGAGCATAATATGCCTCCCAGAATGGCTTTTGCTTGTTTTAATGATTAAATTTTATGAGATTAGGCTAAGAGTCTTGAAAACTGTGATTCATAGATAATTACTACCCGTACTGTTAGCTAGATTGATGTATTAATTGTCTCTGCACTGTCTTTGATAATATATATCCTCCATGCCATGAGATAAAACATTAAGAGGAAAGCAGCTGCAGCTGTCAGGCCTCATGACAAATGATCCTTGACCACTTATATTGTGAATGACCCAAGCAAGGTGATGGTGGGAAATTGTGGCAACTCTTTATCCCCAAGGTGCTAAGAGGAGAGTTCGAGGTATATTTACTTAAGTTGAATGTGTGTGCTGTGATTCGCCCACATTCCTTGCAAGGGGTTTATGGCCATTGCATATGTATATATGCAACTGTTCTATCTTTGCTATTAAACTTGCAAATATGTTTGTATTTTCAGTGGTGTTTCAACAACAATAGATCCTTTTTGGGATATTTCCTTGGACTTAGGGCCATGCCCCTATAGTAGCAGTAAAGCTGAGAAGAGTGTTCCTACTTCTCTAACTGACTGTTTAGAAAGGTTCACAAGACCAGAGCATCTAGGTAAGGGCCATGTGATGTTCACTTATATCAGATAATATTTATCATGCAATGTTAAAGGCGTGGGGAAAAAAAAAGGAATACTGTGACTTACAGAATTCTCCGTTCACGTTTGCCTCTTTTTAAGTTGCTTTGTGGCAACAGTGTAGATTGGGAAGTAATGGCAGCCCCTTACCCATACTCATCTCCTGCTTTAGAGAATATCATTGTGAAATTTTTTCACTCCCACTACTGGAAATCCACTGTAGTTGCCGCATGCAAGGCGTAGGAAAAACGGATGAAAAATTCTTTCAATGCGTAGGCATATAATATTTGATATATTTCATTCTTGATTTTGCAATGTTTAGGACTTTTTTCTTTCTTTTGCAGGAAGTAGCGCAAAAATAAAATGCAACGGTTGTCAGAGTTATCAAGAATCCACCAAGCAGTTAACCATGAAAAAACTTCCAATAGTATGTAGTTTTCATTTAAAGGTAAGTGATGAACTTATTTGAAGAGAATCCAATTTGCAAATAAGTATTAACCTCTGCTCTGTGTTCAGTATATGAAACTAAATGTTGAGCCAGGAAAAGATTTGCTTTTTCATATTTTACAGTGATGGAATTATTTATGTGTTTAGAGATTTTGTTAAAATTTGTTCTTAGGAGACTGTTATGTGATTGTTGAAAGGTCCCTTCCTACATATACTGTGGCTGCCATCCCCCAAGTAAGGGGGAAGGCCGAGTTAAAGTGCACACATTCACCAGAAGCAATATACCTCCATCTCTCCTCAGAGGTTTATCTAATTATAATCATTATTCCATTCTTGGATTTTTCATAACTTTTGAACACTCGTCAGAGTGGTCTTGTGTGGTTATTTATGATGCATTAAGAACTTTGAATTATCCAACACTTGTCAAATAATTAGCCAGTTCGTGACAAAAACAAATGGCTACAATGTTATTTGTTCAAGGGTACGTAAACCATCCAGCACTGTTGGTATGTGCCTTTTTATGTGTCACTAATGAACTCCATTCAAAAGGGGTGGACACAGTCAGGTTGGATCTGGGAGTTAAGACTGGATGACATTCATAATGCTCTGTTGTGGGTTTGGATTCAGGTTTGTCACATCCCGATTCGAGTGCTCTAACTACTGTACTGTTGTACCTATACATTCATATGTCTGACTGAGCATTCTGTGTGATTTTTTAAAATACTGGAATTGCATCATTTTTTTGTATTATTTGAATATTTTTACTTGCTTAGTTTTAAAAGTTGTGCATTTTTCCTCTATTTCAGAGATTTGAGCATAGTAACCGATTGCATAAGAAAATTTCCACTTTCATATCTTTTCCTGAGCATTTAGACATGACGCCCTTTATGTCAAATAGAAGGAATAACAACAACAATCACAATGGTGTGAATGTACATCCTACAGATATAAATAATAGGTAAGTTCTTAAACTTCTATAGTCTGTATGTCACTGGTAACGATATTCTTAATTTTTTCAACTGTGTGGTGCTACTATAGTAGTGGTGTTAAGAAAGTTCTTATACTTTTCACTTGCGGTATCAATGGTAGTGATATTAAGAGGATTCTTATATTCTCTTCTACTCCCTGGTTTCATTATCACTTGCAAATTGTGTGGAAACAGTCCTTCTAATCTCATGGTCTCAGTATCACTCCAACTGGGTTGATAGTTCATTGATCCAATGATGGTAACATCACGGTTGGTGATGTGAAGAGTTTTTATACTTCCATTGGCACAACATCGCTGGTAGAGAAGTTCTGAGATATTTTTCCTTTGTTTATTCCATTGTTATTAATAGTGATTTTAAGATGTTCCTACATAGCTATTGTCTTTGATAGTGATGTTATAAGGGCCTAGAATTACTGGTGGTATTGTTATAGAGGCTCCATCAGCTGTTATGTTTTAATTTATTACTTAATCAGACTCTAAACTCTTTCTCTCTGCCTCACTATTGCTGTAGATTTCCCATTGCACTACTCTTTTCCTTTGGCAGTAGGTAGACTCTTGGGGATGGGTACAAAAAGGAAGCAGCTTGATTTGGCCAAGTCAAAGCACAGAAGCTAATATACCTCCTTGAGGATAAAGAGCTGGCAAAGTTTCCCCCCACCTTCCATGCTTAGGTCATCCTCTGGGTAAGAGGGTAAAAATCGTTTGCAGTGAGGACAGACAGCTGCAACTGGTTTACCCCCTTTGCTTCATTTCATGGTAACTTCCCACATATATACGTAGCTGTGCCAGCTGGAAATACCGAGATGAATTTTTTTTATTGGAGTTCACTCGACATAAGAAATTTCGATGGAAGCAAGAGTGTCTAAGATTGCGTTATTTGAATCAAATTTTATATGAAAAGATTTGTCCATTTGTTTGTACACATGCATATACAATGGCAGCAGTCCCCCTTGTAAGGGAGGTGGCTGTGCCAAAGGACACCTCACGGGAAGAGGACCAATCCCAGTCCCTCACATCTAGCCACCTTGAGAAAGAAGGGCCACAAACCACCCTTACTTGATTCCTGGCTTCGCTTTTTATGATCCGAAGGAATCGTATGGATAATCTTCTTTCGCTCTCTATTCTAAACTTCAGCAAACAAATCAAACGAGTGAAAATATGTATAATATGTATCACTGTGCATATCAATACTTTATATTTTAAATCTCGTTAGGAGGACAGGCAACTCCTTTATATTTCCAATTCTTTCTTAAGCTTATATAGAATAGCTTAAACTGTATTTATTTTCTCTTCAGGTATTCATTGTTTTCAATTATTAATCTAATAAATTAACTGGAAGTGTTTTCTCTTCAGATACTGTTTGAAGAATCATCTGTAAATGCTTTCTCTTCAATTACTCTTTGTTTGCAGATATTAATTATATAGGTTATCTGTACATGTTTTCTCTTCAGGTACTCACTGTTTGCAGTTGTTAATCATGTAGGCAATTTAGACGCTGGGCATTATACAGCATACGTCCGTCAACACCGCGATCAGTGGTACAAGTGTGATGACCACATGATTACCCGAGCCACCATTCAAGATGTACTGCAGAGTGAAGGGTAAGTACAGATACTGAGGTGATTTTGCTTAGTAGAAAGTAATAATAGATAGCAAGTGTTAACACTCTTAAGACAGTATTGCCTTGCAGAAAGCAATTGCATCCAGTCTTAATTTTTTAATTTCAGTCTGTTTGTGTCTTCCCCTATAATGTGGATTAATTGAGAGAAAGAAAAAGAAAGCAGGTAGTAATAAGCAATTGGTTTTCACACTTTTCCCGTTTGGAGTTTACCTCCCAATGTGCCACACAGTTATTCAGAGGAATGTTTTTATATACCTTTTGAGAGCTTAATAAACATCAGGATAACCTAATTGCAGGCTGTATTGGTCTTTTGGGATGTCTATATACACCTGTCTTGGCTAAGTAAACATCATTATGATTTACTTGTACGCTGCACCGGTTTTTAGTGTGTCTATATACATCTCTCAGGGCTAAAAAACATCATAATAACCTCTTTGCAGGCTGCATGGTTATTTATGGATGTTACTATACACACCTGTTAGTGCTAAATAAATATTATAATGACCTAATTTCTGGCTGTATGGGTCTTTAGAGGTGTCTATATACACCTGTCAAGGCTAATTATAAATCATAATAAAAGCCTGATTGCAGGCTGCATGGTTCTTTAAAGCTATCTATATCTACCTGTAAGGGCTAAATAAACATTATATCAATCTAATTGCAGGCTGTATTGGCCTTTAGGGATGTCTGGATACACCTATCAAGGTAAAACAAAATCATAAGCTAATTGCAGGCTGCTTGGGTCTTGAAGGGTGTCTAAATACACTGGTTAGGGCTAAATGATTATCGTAATACCCTTACTTAAGGCCGCATTGATCATTAGGGGTGTCTGTATACACCTTTCATGTATAAGTAAATATCCTAATAACCTAATTGCAGGCTGTATGGGTCTTTAGGGGTTTCTATGTGCGACTTTCAGGTCTAAATAAACATCATAGTAACCTAATTGCATGCTGCATGGGTTTTTTTTTTTCAACCTATTGAGCAGTACACTCATCTCTTTCTGTATTTTCAGGTACCTCCTGTTTTATCACAAGCAAATTCTGGAGTATGATTGAATATTGATGTGGTTTTACTTAAATGATTTCTGTCTGCTGTTTTACTTAGGAAACCTGGTGATCTTGGTTCTGATGGAAACTGCCAAGTATGGGTGTTCTGTTACATTTATGAAACTGTTGAGTTTTCATGGCCAGAATGAACATTTGATCAAATCATTAACCTGTTGGCTGGGATGGAGAGGTACGAAAGATTAAGCTGCAGCTGGGAGAAAGTAGTGCAACAGATTTCTTTCTTCTTAACTCTAATGTCAGCCCTCATATAATATAAATCGCCCAAAAACGCTGGTTTTTTCTTAAGTTTTCGATGGAAGGTGATCTATTATGTATACTTTGTAAATGTACTAGTGATCTTTGATTTCAATATCAAAACTAATAATTAAACTGGAGTGGCTGCTGGAAAGGTTGAAGAAGGGAAGAAGTTTTTGCTTGCATTATGTTGGTGCATAAATAGAATGTCTTATCCAGCGTCCAACAGACCATTGAAGCGGCCTGTGTGGAAAAGTTGCTGTAGGACCTAAAACCTATTGTAATTAATTTTGATAAAACGATATTTATATTTTTGACCAGAAGTCATACTCGAAAAAATTACTCAAGGACTCCAGTTATACCGGTAAGATCTTTTCGTTGTGAGAATGTATATTTTTAATTGTGAAGATAATCAGTGTTTTAGCTCATACCTACGTGTAATTGACAATGTATTCTGTTTCATATTTCATTCCTTATCTGTCCATGACTTAATTAGTCTTAAATAAGTATTAACTTAAATCTAGTCTCTGGTCTCATAATCCTTTTATATTTCCAAGAGGTACTTCTCAATCTTTGAACAAAAAAGGTAATATGCCTTTATACTGGCGACCTTTCTCCCTCTGCCCTTTTATATGTTTTGAACTTGACTGAATTTGATTGAATTAAAGATTGGATCTCGAACTTGGGTGCTGAGAGGTAATTAACCACGTGTAAATGGTACTGTTGACATTGAAAGATGGTTGGCTGATTCAGTCTTTAAAATTAAAATGGAGGTTGAAGCTATATGTCACTTTAAGTTTGTTGATGGTGCTCCTTTCAACATCTTTCTTTGCACAGAAAAATGTTATGTGGCAGTTGCATAATAACATCTTCTCACCCTCTGTATTCACCATAATTGACTGAAATAAAATTTTGGTGAATGGTTTTATGTTATTCAAAATATGTAAAGTTAATTTAGTAGAGTAAGTGATTGTAAAATCAAGGCAAATTAATTTGGCTTGACTTTTGCATAGTGAACTGAGGATAAATAGCTTTTCATATGTCTTACCTTAGTTTGCTCCTTAGTTACTGGTATTAGTTGATCTTGGTGGTCATTGTTAATTAAACCTTTATATACATTCTTTATCTGTATCATTAAAACAGGGGTTTCCAAAAAAGCGGAGGTTGGGAAACATGTGACTCACTCACTCTCTCTCTGCTAAATGCATTTATATCAAAAGCTCTGAGAATATTGTGACAAAAACGAAAAATAAACTTGCTTGAAAGATAGCCTTGCCTCTCAGTGACTTTGTTATATAAAGTTATCATTTTGTAATGAATGTAAAGAGTTGAAAAAGTTCTCTTTATCCAATACTAAGTTATTGCTGGCAATGACTTGAATCAAATATGAAAAAAGAACTAGTTGGGAATTCCCTTATTAAACTTTGGCACTGTGCGACTCTTGGTTTAATCTGTGTGTTTTTTTAATTATATAGGTTTTTCAAGTAGCAAGAATTTAACTTATTCTAAATAATTATTTTCGTAGAATTGTCATCCCTACACTTACTCTAGTGATTGTGAATTTGGTTTTGTGTATAAATATGAGGGTGGCTGCAATACTGGTCCTATTCATATTCATTTCATAATGAACTTTCTCTAAGAATTCATAAAAGATATTTTGTTTCCAGCAAAGTGAATATCTGCTGTCAGTTGCATTAGGAAAACAATATTTAGGACATTATTTAACAAATTCATGTTTTTGGTAAAAATTATCCCATTCAGTATAAGCTTTTTTCCTGACATTGCATCAGTAGGATGTCATGTTGTCTTCAGTTTACGTATTGTAAGAAAATATTATATATGGAAAAAACTACCTGTTAACATAGGATTGAATTTTTTTTTTTTTGTATCAATAATTGGGTAGTAATATTTTGGGTAAGAAATAGTGTGTAGTATATACTGATCTAACGGCAGTACAGTATTCCTAAAAAAGCTTAAATCATTATAGACTCTGTACTGCCGTAGTTTATTTATTCCTTAAGGTTTTGTAGCAGTTACATCAGCTTTCTATTTTATAATTGAAACATAGTAAATTCACACTTCGCATACTTGGCTATTGTTAGCTGCTTTGCAGTATTACCAGCTAATTTTTGTAATGTTCTTTAAAAACGTTTATAGTTTTCATGTTTCACGATACTGGTACAACACTAGCAGATAGTACATACGTATGCATTGGATGCAATCCCCTTTGTTTGGGAGGTGGCCGAGTCAAGGCACACATTTTTCAAAACCATATACCTCAATCATTCCTCTTAGCCCCTTGGGGATAAAGGTTTGCCACAAATCCCTACCACCACCCAGCTTGAGCCACCTTTATAGCAGTTGGGCAAGGGTATGCTGCCATGTGGCCTGACAGCCGCAGCTGTTGATTTAGGGAGTAGTAATGTCTGAATGATGCTGGTACAGTAATGTCCAAATTATGTGAATATACAGTACTGGGAATAGGTACTTAAACAGCAATTAGGAATAATACTGGTGCATAAGTGGGGAATATGCACCATTTTAGGTGTCACAGTTCCCATTTTAATGGGGCAGACACTGATATGTTGGAACTGGGGGATTAGAACTTGATACTGGGAAGAGATGATATTTAAATAATATTGGTACAATACTCGGGAAATTATCGTTTATATGAGCTGGTATAATACCAGATGTTAACACAGTACCAGGAAAATAGTATTGTCAGAATGATGTTGGTTTTTACTGCAGAATACTTTGGTCTTGTTTTGAATGATAATTGATACAGCACCAGGTAATACCAGATGTAACAAACACATTGTGCAAGACCACTGCTTATAACCTCGTACACCAGCGACACAACATTCGCTCCCTGAGGGCTCTGTGGTAAATCTTGGGATTGGCAGTGGCCTTCATTAGGGACTCTGGGCTGTTCGGCCAGGCCGTTTAGGGAACAACAACGACACAATATAAACCCCCGTAGAGCTGTGTGGGAAAGCTTGGGATCGGCAGTGGCTTCCTTGGGAACTTGGGCTATTTGGCCAGGCAACTCTGGGAACAACAAAAATGATAAGTCTGTAAGTCGAGTTTTGAATTAATACTAATTTCTATCAATCCACATGTTTTCATGTTTTTTTAAGCCAATTTGCTTCTCTTTCATTGACAAAATTAGTTTGTGATATTGCAAAATTGTAGATTTATATTGTCATTTATAAGCTTGTGAATATCGTCTAATGATTTAGTACTGATGGAATTCATACATACTCTGGCTGTGTGTGTACAGTGTATTTGGTTACATCTGTTGGAGGTAATTTGTACAATATCAGTATTATGGGCATATTCACTTAGTATTCATGTATGCTTATGTGTATGTTCTATATCATTGTCATGTTCATGTATAAAATACTGTACATTTTCAGTCTCATGAGATTGATACATACATATACACATGCCTTTTCCCCCTTGTAAGGGGGGTAGCTGAGCCAAGAAACCCGCATTCGCCATGATCCACACACCTCGACCACTCCTCTCAGCTCCTTGGGGATAAAGGGTTGCCACATCTCCCCCCCTTCCACCCTGTAGGTGGGCAAGGATATTCCACAATGAGGTCCGACAGCCGCAGCTGGGTTACCTCCACCGCTTCATCACATGGCAACTCCCCACACACCCGTCCACCACAGTTCACTGAGTTAGCAGGTGCGAGAAATCCCTTTGGGCAACGTCATATATTCACAATCTTCCTCCACTCATTCCTATCTCTTGCACGCACTCTTCCTTGCTCCACTGACATTCCACGTGCATTCAGTGCTCTTTTCACGCCATCCATCCATCTCATTCTAGGTCTCCCTCTTGACCAAAATCCAATCATTTCTGCACTGCACACTCTCTTCGCTATTCGTTCATCACTCATCCTTTCCATGTGTCCAAACCACTCAGCACTCTCTGATCTAACCTATCCGACAGCTTCATTTCAACACCCGTTCTCTGCCTGACATCCTCATATCTTACTCTTTCTATTATAGATACACCAATTATACCTCTCAAACACCTCATCTCCATTACATTCAACTTCTTCCCTTCCTCCTCTCTTGCATTCCAAGTCTCTGCTCCATACAATGGATTCATTCCCAAATATCTATTTCTCATAACACTTTTCAACCCACCTAGACATTTACTTGCTTCTTACACTCTGTGATTTACCTCTGCATCAACTCATCCAATCATTAATACATGCGACCCCAGATACTTATTAGAAATATACTGAAACCCAAAATATGAAGTTGTCTAAAAAACAAAGGTTTGTGTGTACTAGTGACATTTTTAAAAATTTTTTACCTCTATCAAAATCTCGTACCAAGCACACAATTACATAAATGAAAATGAGAGTTATTACTAATATAATGAAGGAATTCGTATTTTACGGATATAATGAAAGAGTTTTTGTGGATAATAGGAAAGGATCATGGAATTTAAGTCTTGTAGAGTGTTTACGCTTTTATTCTTCATATTAGAGGACAGAAGCTGTAACTCTGTAGCAGATTATCTGTGAAACTAATAACATTTAAGTCTTTAAGACCTTGTATGGATTGGGAATGGGAATTCATGTTCACTTGTACCCAAAAAGATTTTTGTTATGTAAAGTTTTGATGTCCATAATTTCAGTGCTTAAAAGCTTAATCATATAGGGAAAAGGGCAAAATAGGATAATTTTCCAATGCTGAGCATTGTCACATGAGATTTTCCAAGACTGCTATGTTTTATTTGCATCCCTCTGCCCTCCAGCAGTTGCCCTCTGGACAACAGACCCGGATATTTACTTTAGTTCATATTTATATTTCAGACACTAAAATCGCCTACAATGCAAATTCTATCCTTACCTGACCTAAGTCTTATGTTTGGACAATTCACCTATTGGAGAATCAATAATGTAATTGTTCTGTGGGGCTTTTGTCCCTGGGTCAATTGTTGGGGGGCAGTTCTACTGATAGAGAGGACAATATTTGAAAGTATGAGGTCTCGTTGCCTCATTAATTAGTACATTATATATTAACACTTTGGTTTTGTGATATATATATATATATATATATATATATATATATATATATATATATATATATATATATATATATATATATATATATATATATATATATACGTTGTATTCCATGAGAATGTGGTTATCTACAGTTATTATTATTATTATTATTATTACTTCTTCCCAGGGGTAGGGCAAAAGAATGCCTCATTCATATTTTTTGCATGTTGCAAAAGCTAACCAAAAGGGACTGGAGTGCGGTTATCCCAATCTCCTTAGAATATTATATTTTTTCTTGACAAAACTTTTCATATTTGTACAGCTGTGGCTACCCTGCTGGATTCAGTAGCCTATACTGTCATGTAAAAAAGAAAAAAAAACTTGAGATTTTGAAGACAGGATGTAACCTTGTTATGCTTTGCTTGTCAATCATTGAGGTAAATTGAGGTGGATGGGTAAGGCTGGAGTTTTTGTTACTGCAGTTCCTTTGTTATGTTGTAGCTTTCCTCTGGATTGTGGATAGATGAGATGAGTCGTTTGGATATATCAGTCAAGCCCTTGCCTTCACTGTTTCATTATAGCACTAAAATTAAAGAAATCACTGATTTTAGCTGCTTTTCATGTTCTGAAATATCATTAAGATTAATCCTATGCCTCACAATAGAAGATACTTGCCCTGTAGGTGACCCAAGCAGGGTGGTTGGGGAAATTGTGGCAACCCTTTATTCCCAAGGAGCTGAGAGGAGTGATCGAGGTATGTTTGACTTCTGGTGAATGTGTGTGCTCTGACTTGGCCACTTTACTGTCATGCAAAAAAAGTTGAGACATACATATATATATGTCTGTGAAGAGATTTGCCAGTGCCCTTGAGTCAACCATCAGGTTAAAATGTTGATGAGATATTAACCTTGGTATTGCAGATTATTAGAAATGGTGTTTAACCATCATTTTCTTTAGTTAAGAGAGTTTTATAGCTCCTCTATTTAGTTCTCTATGAATTATTTAGATTTCTGTAAAGCACTTATACAGATGCTCCTACTTAAGGACATTCGAAGCTACGAGGGAAATACGTTTCAAGTCCAACGATTATTATTTTGTTCAACGATTATTATTTTGTTATTGTGTCTTTAGGATAAGGGAACAAGTGTATTATATTCAACTTTTTTTGTTACGTACATGATGTAGAAATGTTGGGTTGATATATACTGTACATACAAAATATTAACTTAAGAACAATTCAGGATATGAACGGCCATTCGGAACATAACTCGTTCATAAGTTGTTGAGCGTCTGTACTATATTGCAATGATTCTTATTCTAAATATTTGGGCATTACATTGGATTATAATAGTCTGTGAACTTTGGAGCTTTATTTAGTTTACTTGCATATTAAAAAGCAAAATTTATCATACTTAGCAGGTATAGGAATTGACTTTGAATTTATTTTTTAATAATGCTAGCTGTATTAGAAACCCGTCATCAAAAATTTCGGCTTCTCCCATCAGTGGTAGCCACAGTAGATTAACTGTGTATATTTCAATTAGAAACTCTTAATGCAGTTTTAACAGATAAGCAGCTCTTCATTGCAACACAGAGTACCTCAGATTAGCTACATTTTTATTTTGCTAAAAAGTGGATAAATGTAGCTCTTTATGATTAACACATATTGTGCAATTCTCTAGAAATAAAATAGGCTTTTTTACTCCCTTTTGTAGATGACTGTGGATAGATCTTTGTTGTTCTTTGATATTAATGTTGTGATTTTAAGGCTGGTGGCATTTTTTTTTTTTTTTCATTTATTGAGTTAGATCCTAATGACTCAATAAGCTCAAGATGACAAAATTGATAATATACATAGAGTGGTTACTGCGCCGGAATGGAACCATTGGGTGATGCTGTTTGGGTGCTGACATTTTTGGCACCGTCCGTTTTTTTAAAGATGGTTTAGTTAGGTTTTCAAAATATAGAAATGCTCTTAGCGCCAGAATGTCTGTGGCCAAATGGGTTTAGCACCCAAAAAGCCTTTGCCAAATATACCAGACCCAACTGTGAATGCTTAAAAGAACTTTTGAAATTGCAGGACTGACTTTAAAGCTGTAATGTAGAGATGTAAACACATGTCAGTTTTCAGTCGTTTTTCCTTCATTGCTTATAAATGAGTAAAATATCTGTATGAAAGTAGTCAGGCTTTCTTTATGCGCCCAGTACAAGTTTTATAACTTAGGAACTATCCCATGAGCATATGTAGTAATAAAATGTTCAAGAATTGTATGGCAGATTGTAGATGGCTTCTACAATCAGTGTAGGTAATTTGAATGATTATAAACATTTATGATTTTACTTATGTTATTTGGTATTGATATTTTGTTATTAATTGGCCACTAGCAATTAATTTTTGGGGGGTATGAACTGATTAATGATTGTATAATTTTTAGCTTTTCAATGAATGTGAAATATCCCAAAAGAGAGATCAAAAGCATTTTATATTGTGACAACCTTTGCCATACTTTAAAATATTTATGGTTTTGTATTTTAGAATGTCATTTACTGTTTAATACATTTAACCTCAAAAGCTGTTGGAAGAAAGAAATTTGTATATATAGTCTCCCTTTTGTAAACTGGAATGCATACTTGATTTTTAATTTTTTTTTTATAAGCACTTGATTGTTAAATGAAGTATACTGAGTTTTTCCCAGTTTTGCCAAGATGTCTAAGAGGTACATTACCATTATATTGTAAGGCTAAATATTAAATATTTGTCTTGCATTATCAAAACGTGCTTAGCTTTCAGAATGATAGTAAAGTTTGGATTCAGATGAATTTATAATTTATATAAAAACGAGTTGTACGCGTATTCTAATACTAGCTCCAAATGTAAAATGTCAGCAAACCATGTTTATACCAAGTTGGAAGGAGTGTGATTGCAACCGTAAATACCTAACCTAATTTTGTTTTGCACTTGAAACTTGAACTATGACTGTTACTTCTAAGTATTGAAATTTTAATGCCAAAGAACCAAAATTAATAGTGTATATCTTTTCTAATGAAAAGTGTGATGTGAAATTAATGTATTAACTGTCATGGTCGTGTCAGAGCTCACTTATCAGCTTCAGGTGATAGTGAAAGCTTTGGCTTGCCCACCTCCTTTACGAGGGGGATTGCAGCCATAGTGTATGATGACAATGGTAATGAGAAAAAATACGTAATATTAGTCTTCAACAGGTTTAAGATATCAGCGAGTATTGGCAAATATGCAAGTCCAGTAAGTGGTTTGGTAATTACTTTCTTCTCATAATTCTCTGCATTTCTAAATTTGAAACGCAATTTGTACCGTACTTTTCAAATAGCTTAGTGTCGTAAATTTATAGAGAATAACCTTACGTATCTGATATAAATTAAAGAACTACTAGTACAGGATTTAAATCTCGTGTTCAGGGAATTGTTATCTCCATACTGTACTTGTTTCCTTTATATATATATATATATATATATATATATATATATATATATATATATATATATATATATATATATATATATTATATATATTATATATATATATATATATATATATATATATATATATATATATATATATATATATATATATATATATATATATATATATATATATATACATATATATATATATATATATACATATATATATATATATATACGGGGTCCCTGTTTTAATTCGTCTCGAGATTACATCCGAGACCAATCATTTTTTCAACATACCAATCATCCAGATGCAAACCAACCACAGCAGTAAAGGTAAGCAATACTTTATAGTGTACTTTAACTATTTTTATGTATTAGATTAAGAATTTAGTTATTTTTCTATCTTTTAAAGTATTTTGTTCTAGCATTGGGGGGACCTAGTTTTGAATTATAACACTTTCGTCGACGAACTGGGATTCATAGCGTCATTAAACATGGAGAGGAGGTTAGCTCCGATCATAAGGCAGCGGATTCTTACGTGAATGAATTCGCTAAATTTATTGAGAGTGAAGGTTATATCCCTCCTCCTCCACCACCATCCACTTATGCCGGCAACAATCATCCACAAAGGTAAATGCAGTACTGTACCATGTTTTATTTTAGTAGATTAAAATTCCTTTCTATTATTTATGTAATTTTCCTTTTACAGATGAAATACATATAACCTGTATTATATTTCATGTTTATACCGAATTAAAAATTTTAAAATGAATATTTATTGTGATTAGGAATGGATTAATTGAATTTACATGCTTTTCAATGGTAAAAATAAATCCAACCCACGAACAAACCATCCCACGAATATATATATATATATATATATATATATATATATATATATATATATATATATATATATATATATATATATATATATATATATATATATATATATATATATATATATATATATATATATATATATTACTGTGTTTGTTTCTTTGATTTTCTTCTAAATACTTGACGACATATTCCAAAGGCCAACCTCAACAAACATTTTTGCATAAATATAGTCTTTATGGCTATGTATTTTGTAATTTTGTAAATATATTAAATCTAATTCCTTCAAATAACCAAATGCATAAACAAATAAATAAATAACACTATTAACTTGATATATACATATACAGCAACGCCGTGTGCCTACTCTTTTGCGATGCTCAACAAACTTTTCGCATAAGACCATATATACGGCTATGTATTTGGTAATTTTGTAAATTAATTCAATCTAAATCCTTCAAATAACCAAATACATAAATAAATAAAACCATTAACTTGACACTGTAATATACATATACAGCAATACCGCATGACTATTCTTTCCCCAACCTCAACAAACTTTTTCGCATAAAGATCATATTTACGGGTATGTATTTGGTAATTTTGTATATGAATTAAATCCAATTCCTTCAATAACCAAATACATAAACAAATTAAATAAAGCCATTAACTTGATATATACATATAGAACAGTGCTGTTGCATGTGTATTCATCTGGCAGGCTCACAGACTGTTTAGCTCACGAAATTTGTATTTACTAAACAAGCCAAGAAGGTTGAAAAACTTATATATCAATATGTTCATTTATGGGCCATTGTCATAACGGCGAAAACGCGTAACTTGGATTGACGTAAATCGGGGACTCCCTGTATAATATACAGTGTATATATATATATATATATATATATATATATATATATATATATATATATATATATATATATATATATATATATATATATATATATATGCATTCATTTTTTATATTTTGAACAGAACTTTGCTAACCTGACTACACATTGCATATGGAAAGATATTAATTTTTTCTTCTTTATTCTATTCACTCATTTAACCATCGTTATTTTTGTTTTCAAATATATTTATGGACGAGTTATTGCACCAATTTACCTGTCAGTTTTAAATATTGGTCAGGGTTTTAGCAAGGTATAAATTCTTCAGAAATATTTTAATAGACTAATGCATTGTATTTGTTATGCCTAAAACAGGCCTTTTTTTGGCCTACTGCATATTGGAGATGGAAAAGTGAGATATCATCATTAATATAGGTAATCTTGTAAGGAAAAGTAACCCCAGCACGCTAGGGTTATTCATATTTATATTGTAAATTACCTTACGTAACATAACAGTTTACAGGGATATTTACCTGTAGAAGGGGTTTTGGGGGTTACTCTTTTTTACAAGATCCATATACTGTACGTTTGGTCCTCGACTTGCGTCATAGTTCTGTTCATGAAATGTGACGTAACCCAAATTTCATTGTAAGTTGGAACACACCTAAGTAACCACCTATGCTAATGTGGTAGTAAAGTGTCTCCCTTTTCCATGCATTTCACTATTTCTAATTTCACTTCCATGGTGATGGCTTTCCATTTCTTTGAAGCATTGCCTTTAGAAGAATCTGCATTGTGATTGGCAGACACAATAAAGGCCAAAATAAAAAAAGAAGCAATATAATTTATAGGAAATATAACCAAGAAACATTGTAACTAGAGGACATTGTAACTAGAGGACCCCCTGTATGCAAAGGGAATGGAGGCACCAACTTGTAAAAAGATTTTTGAGCTGGGACTTAATCAGACTTTTATGTCCGAATATGTAAATGACAAAAGGCAATGTGTTGATAATTGTATTGTACAAAAAATTTACTTCCTAAATCTCTATAAAGCCTTTATCTGTGCTCTGTAAGATTTTAATTGTTTTAACATTGAGTGGTTTATTTAATATGTGAAGTGGTAATCAACTTTATTTTGCATAAACCCTCCTATACTTGTATTTAGAATTTTTTATTGCATGTTTTGACACCGTGGATATTTTTCTTAAGTTTATAGGAATTAAAATGTAATTTTGTTTCTGTTCTGTAAAGAGTACTATTGTAATCTTATTTATTGTAAAATATTCATGAGGATCGCACTAACTTAGTGCTTTCCTTTCTACTTTTAGAGGTTCTCTCAAACTAGTGAGTTTTTGGAGCAAATAGAAATTTGTAAGTGTTTTAACAATTATTATACAGAACTTTTGTAATGCAGGTTTAAGTATAGTAGAGGTTTTGTAAGGATGAAGATATCTCTGGCTCTTAAAATTACATTTTGGTGGTTAAGTACGATCGTTCACGTGTTTAATATCAGTTGTAACATAACGCAATGCTGCTTGTTGACAGCAACTGAAGATATCCAGTTTCATATTAACATTGGTGTTCTTGATTGTATTCTGATCGTTTTTATTCATAAAAGATCTTTTTTTAAATAATTTGCGCTTCCTTTCGCGTCGATAAAATATAACCTTCACATGGAGGTAACACTTGACATATCACGGGAAGCAAATGTTGAGGATAATGTGGATTCATATGTGTTGGTCTTAGTCACATGTGTAATTGAAGACTGGAAAATAAGATTTCATATTATAATTTAGGTTCCAGTATGTGGCAATATAGGGTTCAGAAATCTACTTCTAAACTGTTATTTATAAATTAATGAAGATATATAATTTTGAATATAGCAAGAGTAATACAAGTCAAGACTGAAGAGCCTTATTATCAGGAAGTTATAATAAGTAATGTGGCTGGATGATTGCTGTAAGTATGAGCTTTAGATGTATCTTGAAAACAGATGCAATCTCTCCATCTCAGACACAAAATTTCTGCTGTTATGTTCCTCTTGTACCAGCAAGAGACTGCATAGAGATTGTATGTTATAATTTGTACACTAGTATAGAAACCAATAACACGCAAGGCTTCAGTTACAGATGTGACTCGCTCAAGCTATAGATGCAGAATATCCTCTCAAATTATTATTGTTCTTGTGATAGACTGTGTTCAGTGATTCACAAAGCTGTTCCTAGCAAGTGAGCAGGAATTAGATTCAGCTTCGATTGTGGAGTCATTCTTACAGTAAACCTGATCATTATTAACTTTATATTGTAATCCTTTTTCCATGTCATATGTCATATACAGGTATGCCCATAATCCTGATTTTTTTTTTAAGGGGGAATTTTGAGGAAAATAGAGAAAATTATTTAAGATTTCCTCAACACTTTTAAAACTGAAAACTATTGTCCAGATCATGTGCAATAATATTTTGTGTGTGGAAGATTTTGTTTGTATAAACATTTTTCACTAATATTTTTTCTTATGATCTACAGAGTTCCTCTTCCTTCGCAGCCTATAACTTATGTATCTGATAATTTTGCTGACTTTACTGTAAGAATAACATTACATTGGTTAAGAGAATCTCAATTCCATAACTTGAATTAATGTGTGTATGTATATGGTGTTAGTGATTATTTGCAACTGTCCTTATAATAAGTAGGTAATTATTATGAACGCTGTGAATGTAGAGAATGAGTGTTTTGCCTTAGCTTGTATAACCACCATGTGACCAGCCACTATCTGTGATACACAATGGGGCATTATGCCCGGGCTTCATGTCAAGGCTCAGTCTCAGTAAACTTAAGTTAAAGGTCATATTGCATTTTAACAGTCCTTTTTGTGTCGTCTCCTCTTAAATATTTATTTCAGTATATGAAATGCACTTTCCATGAATGGCAGTGTATACTAGGTATCTCGAGAGTATTGAAACAGCTGTTAACCTGCTTCCCCGACTAATGGAAGCACCTCCACAGTTCTCATTTATATGTTTGGAGATCTCGTATGCAGTCTGCTGGATCACCATTCTGTCCATCATGAATGGACCACATTGATGCCATATGCAAGCTCTGGAAAGGTTTCATCAGAGATATGTGAGAAGAATCCTTAACATCTGCTGGCAGGACTGCATATGAAATATAAGCGTGCTGAAAGAATTAGTGACAACCAGCACAGAAGCATGCATTATTATATGTCAACTATGATGGGGTGGACATTGTATCAGGATGCCAGCAACTTGTCTCCCACATCAAGGTCTGTATTCTGAACTAAATCAAGGAAGCTGTACCAAAGGAGTCCAGAGGTAAAGTTGGAGACATCTTAAAACACTACCTGAATGCTAGCGATGTCAGTCTCAACTCATGGGAGGACATTGCTACCAACCATAAAGCATGGAGAAACATTGTTCATATGGCTAAAGAAATTTATGATATAAATTGATGAGCATCATATAGTTTTCAAGGAACTTTGAAAGAATACCAGAATAGTCCTACTCTTAGCTAGAGTTCTTGAAACTACCATTTGTGCCAACTGCATGAGGTAATTCGAATTAAGACTAGGACTCTTCTCATCTTCCCGAATATGTCAACCGACATGGGCCGGATGAACATCATCTTTGTACATCAAAGTATTGCCAACACGATTCTGTCCATACACTCCCTTGAGCTGCAATGTGAGTATCACATACAATCATATTTAGAGGTCAGAAAGCAGAGGAACAGCACTTTGACAGAAGTCTATGCAGAGAAAGCAGTGCACAGATGAGCTGTCCTGCTGGTTAAGGGGCAACGACTGAAATTAATAGCAGGCCTTCACCTTCCTAAAGTACTACCACACCTCAGCAGATTAAAGCTGTTAAATTTTACCTCGGAGGAGAAACTATTTGTTTCAATACTGGAAACTACAGTATACATGGAAGCTAGTCTCATTACTGCTGGATAATACCTTGCAGTGTCTTTATGTTCACTGATAATTATGGCATTCCCTCATGAGCTCAATTTCATACAAAATATACTGGACCTGGAGTGGCAGCATATTTGTTGTGGATCCTTCCTCTGGAGCTGCAATCAGAAGAGGAGCAGCAGCATATTTGTTGTGGATCCTTCCTCTGGAGCTGCAGTCAGAAGAGGAGCAGCCATGGGAAACTAAATGCCGAAACCAATCCCTGCTCCTAAAAGGCACGAGAAGCTGGAAGAGGCTTTGGTCACCTGGGCAATCACCTCAACCCAACACACAACAACTCAATTCTTTCGACGCTGAAACATCATTATCCAGCAGTCGGTTCTCAAAGATTCCTTCTAGCTGGAGATACCAAGAGCATCCAGGGCTCAACTACATGCGCATATAACATGTTTTACACTCATCACTTCGATCTGACACACCAAAGGTTTAGTTTTCTGCTTCTCATACACAAAACTGAACCTTTGGTGTGTCATGCTAACAATACTTGTTTTTATATGAAACAATACACAAATATTTGGATCTACTCACAATGCTCCCTACACCCTATCTCCCCAATTTGGTCATCCTTACCACAACAAAAACATTCTCAACCCTTACCATTGCCATCATTACTACCTTCTCCTACCTTTCCCTCTTCTACACCTTCACCTCACCCCCCTATAGCAGCACATAACACACATCACACACAATATCAGTAGTCTATTTAATGTAGATGGCATGACTATCAAAGAAAGCCAGAATTTATACACTTCTTCAAACAACGCATCATACACATTGCCATCTTACAAGAAACAAAGCTACACAGAACATAAAAAACTCCCATTTAATATCATTATCACCATGAGACAAGACTGGATCAGCATCTTCGATGGTGGGTTCATCACTAGACCAGAAAAACATTAACTTCATCGACATCAGTGCACCCACACAATCCCTCCTTCTCCCATCTGACAGTACCATCGAAATTTATCAGAGTACTCAATGGCAAAACATCAGATGTAACTATTAAATATATATACATCCACACAGTGCCTAACAACAACATTACCCAAAAATACAACACATCACCAACACTCCAAAAGATCATCCTGGGTGGTTACTTGAGTCACTTTAATGCCAAGACATCATCCTGGTTGTTGATAACCCTGACATAGAGGGCTGGTAATACAAAACCAAACTGAACATTTATTATTCTAAATAACATTCATCAACATATATTCACCTACCAAGCCCACTTCCTACCATCAGCCCCAGTCATCACCTTTTGTTCACCAAACCTCACTCCCACGTTTTCATGGAAGGTGGTCAAAACAAGAATAAATACAGCTGGCCATATACACATACACCGGTTACTAGAGTCAACTGGGAAACTTTCACTAATGAAACAGAACAACAGATAGAAACTAAACAGTACTCTCATCACAAACATAAAGCAAGTTTATACACTTTTAACACAATAATTAAATATACAGACAAACAACACATCCCAAAAGGTAACAGACACAACCCCAATATTACACCAGAAATTTAAGACCTCATCAGACAATGTGATACACTGTAACATTTCCCAACACTCCACAGTCAGGAGATTATATAACAAATACAATCATATCAACAAAATTGTAGAGGCTGGTGTTACAATATCTGCAGCTGCATTAATGCACAAAATGACAACAAAATGTTAGAACAAAAACATTACACTGAAATAATTGCCTTCGAATACAAAACCACGAAACAAATCCACAAGCTCTTCAAAGCACTAAACAGCATTACGCTTTCAAACAGTAACACAATCACATGCTGACATCACAACAACATACAAATTACCGTCATCACTCATTTCTCTCCTGTCCAGTTATATACACCTCCAATGTGACAACCAACGCGTCATCAGACGTAAGACAGTCATTCACAGACCCAAGCCAAGCACCTTTCACCAAACATCAGACAAAGCATATTAATAACAATTTCAAGCACTTGTCTTTCTTTGGCCCTGACAATACAAACAACAGACACCTTTGACTTCTGAGACCATAAAGCATAAATGCCCTCAAAACATAATTCCCTACATCTGGAATTGGAAAAAAAAAAAAACACCCTCATCACATCATCCTAAAAGATTACTCTTCATTAATACTGCAACAAATTACACCACCTGTTCCCATAGCCACGCCACAAGGTTTCAGACCATTACGCTCCGCTCCACAATCACCCTTCTTTCAGACTTGTCACAGAATTTTCGATGTCATCAATTCATCTACACCAGCACATGGAATACTTTTCACATTAGATACAAGTAAAGCCTTTGACACCATCCCATTGCTACAACCTCATAAAGGAAAAATTCAGCACACACACACGCACATATATATATATATATATATATATATATATATATATATATATATATATATATATATATATATATATATATGCACAATGTATGTATCATTTGCTGGTCGGTCATCAAACACCAGAAACTTTACAAATGGAATCTCTCAAGGTTGTTGAGCTCACAGATCAATGAGGCAGGATAAATCAATAACAGACATACAATATATAGCTTTAATATTGTGGCCAAAGGATAACATCGTACACTGACTGCTTCTCTACATTCTACTCCCAATCTCAACATAAACAAACAAACAATAGATGCTCGAGAAGTGCAATATCTTATATAATCATTTGAACAGAATTAACAAAGGTGTAGTCTCCTACTTTCTGTAAATGGATTAACTAATTATACACCAGGTTTTTCTATTGAATGTCTGTGGATCACAAGTATACAAATTTTCTAGGTGAGGTTTTGCAGTGGAAATCTATGGATACCCTAAATAAGAAAATATTTCCCATGTGGGTGCTTAATAGGGTGTCTGTGGATTACCCACTTACACATGAGTATCCCAGCTAGATTATCCTGCGGCAGGTTTCTAAATTACCATAGAACGCAAAAATGTCAGAGAAGGGTTTTCGAAGTGGATATCTGTGAATCTCCAAATTGTACAGAAGTTTCTCTGGTAGGTTTTCTTATTAAATATTACCAGTTTTTATCCATTTTCAGAGTGCAGGCAAGATGAAGTGGGTGCAGAAGAGTGAGGGAAGTTATATGTGACATAAGGGGACATGCAAGAGTAAAAGGTAAAGTTTACAAGATGATAGCAGGACCAGCTATATCGTAAAAAATTTGAGACAGTAGGCATGACAAAAATGGACAGGTTGGTTTAGGGACATAGTGAGGTTGAGATGGTTTGGGCATGAGCTGAGGAGGGATGAGGGGCATAAGGGAGAAAACAAAACTTTATTTCCATTTCAATACAATGGGTATTCGTCAGCCAGGGCAAGCCCCAACCCCCCACTGTGGTGTCCAACCACAGCAGTTCCTGCCAGTAAACAGCTTAAACTCTCGGTCTTGGACGGGAACCGATCTTTCGACCTCGGGAATGCGAAGCCAGCGCGTTACCACTGTACTAGCCAGCAGGAGAGGTAGGCCAAAAAGGTGTATGGATGTAGTAAGGGAGGACAAGGTTGTGGTGTGATGGAGGAGGACGCAGGTGGTAAAACGACATAAAGACAACTGATCTGCTGCATAAACCCTCAAATAGAAGTCAAAAGAAAAATTGTGCAATTTTCTTTCTTTGATTATGACCACAATGCTAATCTGGCTGGGTAAGAGATTAAGAAAAAAAGGATTTGAAGCTGGGTTTTCCAACTGGATCTCTATGGCTCACATGGAATACAGATGCTTCACTTGAGGCAGTAAGTGAAACTTCTGCAAGCAATTAATATACAGTATGAAGAAACTGAAGTCACAAAGTTGGTGACCTAAAACATATTACATTGAAAGAAAAGTTTGAAACACTTCAAAAGAATTCTGAAGGACATATGGGAAAACGGCCTTGCCTCACAGGTACAAAGTTGAGATTTGTAGCTCGCAGATTGGTTGGTTCAACAATTGCTTCTTCCCATTTACCTCCAGGCTCTGGGACACTCTTCCTCTTTCTGTCTTTCCCAATTCTTTTAATTTCTCTACTTCAAAACGCAACTCTTATCGTCATCTCTAGGCCTAATCCTGCCACATCTCATTATTCTTTCAGCGAGTCCTTTTCCTATTGTGTATCATTTCCTTATTTCTGCTTTGTTCTTAAACTTTTTTCTTAATTGTAAAGCTATCTTATTCGCGGGCCTGATGAGGGCAATTTCTTGCCTCTCCTGGTGTTATCCTCATGAAAAAAATATATATACAATGGCCACAATCCCCTGTGTACAGGAATGGCCGAGTCTAAGCACACGCATCCACTAGAAACCAAACACACCTCAATCATTCCTCATAGCTCTCTGGGGATAAAAGGCTGCCAAAATTCCATGCTGCCACCCTGCTTGGGTCACCACAGGATAAGCACAAAAATAAGAAAAAAAAGTTTCATGTAAATTCACTAAAAATATAAAAACTATTAATACATAACGTAATTAAGGTGCATAGAATATAGCGTTGCTGCCTTTTCTACACAAAAAATGTAAATCCAACGATATCTGGCAACATCCAGAATTTTTGCACAAAGTGATGAAATATATGCTGCATATACAAATTAGTAAGTATATATTTCATCACTTTATTTCCAAAATACTACACAGTATTGCAAAGGTGTAGTTTTATTCTTCACTGTCGTGCCTGTGGAAAATAAATCCATGTGTAGCTGCCAGATGTTGTCATATTTCTGAGCTAGCAGACGAAATTCTACAAAAGGGCATCACTGATGGAATATATACATGACTCACATTCTAATGATTAGTTTTACAGTATTTCTCTGCATTCTGGGACAGTGCCGCATTACTCCATCACCTTAGTATCAAACTCCAATGCTGGAAGACAAAACCAGGAGAATAAATTTAAATACATTATTTTATTCTTTTTATCAATGGCAATGAATTGAAGCTGATACATCATACCGATACAGTACATGATCGCTTCAACATTACACAGTAATGAGAGTACAGTATTGTATATATTATTATTTATAAATCTTTTCAAACTGATATTTTACAATAAACACTTTCACTAATAGGGACTTTTTTTTTTTTTTGAAAAAAAAATTATAAGCAGTATGTCTTCTCTTACAATTTTACTCGAGTTAATCTCATAAACACAGCCTAGGCAAAGTTAAAATATAATGTATTATAAATCTCTCGAGTTTGAGCTGGTTAAAAAAAATAAAAAAATTTGTATTACCAAACAAAATTTGAGTCATTGATCAAAATGCCTTCCCCAAGCAGCTGCAAGATATTACTCAGGCTATCTTATGAATACTCTGGAGGGACTGTAATATCCTGAATTTATGATGATAATATATATTATCAATTTTATAGGGGAGTGAGGGTACTGATATCAGATGCTTTCATAAATGCTCCAAATTCAGGAGCTTAATATTGAATACATGCTTGAAAATCAACAGCATAGAGGATATTATTTTTCAAATACTCCTTCACACAATATTTTCTGCAGAATCCACCAGTCTGTTTATTCACAAACACCAAACAACACCTCTCTTACTATTGTTAATGTATGAAATCTTATCAGAAAGGTACGAAATTCAAAGTGTTCCCCTATCCCAATGATACCTCCCTACAACAACATGGGCACAAAGGCAAATAATATTACGATTCTAAAAGACTCAAATATATAGCAATAAATGAAATAAAGGTACATCCTCATAAGTACCTTGATATTACATTCACACGCTTAGCTACTGATGGTGACTTTTACAAAAAAGCAATACCACCTAACATCACATAATTTACCAAGCTGTAATGAAAAAACTGTGTAGAAGATAATTTTGTATAACTGTCCAGTTGAATTAGATTCAAGATTACTAAGCAAATATTAGCAGATGCTAATATGGGAGATCATAGAGAAGAGACTCAGAGAGGAAACGACAATTGGGGATGGACAGTTTGGCTTCATGCCTGGAAGAGGGACAGTGAATGCCATATTTGCCTTGAGACAAATGATGGAAAAACATCGGGAAACACAGAAAGAGGTGTATTAGAGAAAAGGGAGTCCCCGAGATATATGTAAGAATCATCCAAGATATGTATGAGAGGGCAGAGGCAAATGTTAAGAGCAGTGTGGGCTTGACAAAAAGTCTCTCAGTAAATGTTGGTCTGCATCAAGAGTCTGCTTTGAGCCCATATCTATTTGATCTGGTCATGGATGTAGTAACCCAGGGTATTAGAGATGAGTCACCATGGTGTATGCTTTTTGCAGATGACATCGTACTATGTAGCAACAGATGAGAGGTAGTGGAGGAGAAGATATAACCCACAGAATACAAGAAGGATGGAAGAAAGTGTCTGGGGTGCTGCGACAGGAGAATAGGGATTAAGTTGAGGGGTAAACTGCATAAGACAGTTGTGAGACCTGCGATGATGTATGGGCAGTAAAGAGGACACCAGAGAAAAAGCTGGATGTGGCAGAGATGAGGATGTTGAGATGGAGGTGTGGGGTGACAAAAAGCGATAAGATCAGATATGAGGTAATTAGAGGTGCCTCAAAAGTTAGAGAAATATCAGATAAGATACAAGAAAGTAGACTAAGGTGGTATGGTCATGTCGTTAGGAGGGATGAACATTATGTTGGGAGGAGGGTGATGGAAATAGATATACTGGGTAGGAGACGGAGGGGAAGACCAAAGCGCAGGTGGATGGATTGCATCAATGACGACCTGAGATCTAAAGGTTTGTTGGGTGATGAGGTATGGGACAGGAACATATGGAGAACACGGACTACAAACATCGACCCCACATAAAAGTGGGAAAAGATGTAGATGAAGAAGAAATGATACAGGTTTTCACTGTATAAACAGCAACAAATATGATATCACATTGGTTACAATATGAACCAAAAATTAATATCCAATAATATCAGACAAAGTAGGCAACGGGAACTGTAGAATTAAAAAACGAGGGAAAAAAAAAAAAAAAAAAAAAAAAAAAAAACACACACACACACACACACCAAATATTACGATTAAAGGCAATGGGACAGCCTAAATTACAAAAAAATTTATCTTCATATAACCAGAGATCCACTTGCTGCATGCAATATCACTGTAGTTTCATTATTTCACAGGTGACTAGTAGTCATCGGGATTCTTTCCTTTGAATAACAGTTAGACAATTTTCTCTTATTTAATAGTACGAAAGTTCAGAACCGCTAATGCATAGTTGTCGACAAATGCAATGAGTTTTTAACATATCAGCTATATCTTATCATTCGGATATGAATGAGCATCATCCACCTTCTCAAAGAATCGGTAAATCCAAAGTTCACTTACTTTCTGCTAAGACATGAGGTTTATGATGCCACTTGCAGCACTGGTTACACACATCACATATTTCTCTATATTGCCCTATCTCCTGCATTCTTCTACGTCAACACAACACACACTCAAAGCATCCACAAATCTCCACTTTGGCCTGTCTCTCCCCCTCCTGCTTGGCAGCTTCATTCTCAGCATCTTTTTCCCAACCTGCCCGTCAACCTTACTCACACATGCTAACACCATTTCAGTCTTGCCTCTCTCACCATGTCTCCAAGCATTCATGACATATTTCTTTGTATTGTAACTACACTGACCCTATATTGCATTGGATAATATATCTATTGTCATTTTCTAACATTTTGATTTATGCAGTTCTTTATATACTTTGCTAATACATATTTCATCTTGAATAATTGTGAATAATTAAGAACTGCTATGATATTTCAACGATTGTTGTATAACTTCCATCCCAATACCAAATAATGATAGGAGAAGAAGCAAAACAGGGAGAACAGAGAATGAAGGTGTTGGCTTTCAGGCTGATGCTGGGTTCACGAGGTTGTCTGGGTGATATACATAATAGAAACAGATAAAGAATACAAGAAATAGATCACTACCACTCCAACTGGTGCTATCGATTAAGATAACTTCTATAAGCATTAGTAAAACCAACTTTTTGTCTACAATCACTAGAGAAAGAACAGTGGAAAGTACGGGTATCTGAGATCTCATAATTTTTATCCTAAGGGTGACAAAGAGCTAATTCTGTTGGCAAATAAAATTTTTATCATTTATGGTACTCAAGGAATGTTTAACAAATCAAAAATTTACTGCTATTTATAAACTACTGCAAAGGACTAATTCTGTTTGCAAATAAATATATTACAGCATTTAGGGTACTTGGGAAATGTGATACAATCCAAAACCGAGTGAGATTTATAAAATGATTATTTTTTCTGCTCTACTCCACACTTCGATGGTATTTATTAGCTAATTTTTTTCTCATATGATGTAAGAACAAAGATAAAAAATGCTATGCAAGTTGTGTAATTAGCTTAGATTACTAGCTTTTCAGAGAGACATCTCGCCGAGTGCAACGAATATCTTAGGGGCTCCTCTCTTGTAACAAGAGAAGACGTAATAATAGACTTGAAAATATATCAACCACGGCATACTGAGGATAATACATTAAAGAATGATGAAAAGTCTCAGTAACTCCTGCAAGATATATTACGAATTTAAAAAGCAGTATATGTTCAAACATATAAGAATTGTATTTTTACCTTTCAAGTTTAGAATCTGAATGAAATAAAAATCCAATGTCTATCAACCAGATGGACATCACACCTTAACATTACACACATCACACTATTACATGATCTATTAAAATGGTAATAATATGTCTATAGTTTCAAATAATGGATTTTGCTGCATAGAAAATCTCTGAAGATTTATCGATAACTTAAAACCAATTAAATATCTGACAAATATTCTGTAAAACTATACAGTAGACGAGTCAACTCTAGGTATCCTCCAAAAACGGTTGGCCAAATTTTACAGCTAGCCTATTTCTACCTCTGCGTTTGGGTTGTTCATTATTATTACTTTTATGTGACAGCTGCTGCTGCTGCAATGGCGGTTGTGACTGTTTTTGTGGGTGCTGACTTTGCTGTTTTTCTAAATGAATATCAAAACCTTCCCTTTCTTCAATACTCGATACATCTCTCGTCTCCTCTCTGAACTGATCTGTCTTTGGCTTTCTCGGTGTTTGATTACGTATCACTTGCGTGGGTACAAAGGCAGACTTGGCGGGCGAATCTCCTTTCTTTCCCCTTTTTTCCGTCACATCTTGGGTGCTTAAGTTCTGAGGGACACTTATAGATGAAAAACTGTTCAAATTGTTTATTGTAGAAGGCTCTATGTAGGAAGTGCCACCACTTACAGCTCCTCTAAATATGTCTTGCACTGAAACTTCAACTCTTCCAGAACTAAAGCTCGATGATGAGTTGGAGGAGTTTTCTCCTGATATATTCAACAATCGGGACAAAGCCTCGCTTTGTGCTGGTCGCAAATCGACTTCCTGATCTTTCTGTTGTACCTGAGACCATATGAATTCATGCAATTTCAATCCCTGAGGAGAATGTGCTCCACGACCTCTACCAACACAAACTTGCTGAGGCACCGAGTTAAAACCTGAACTCTGCGCAGGATTACTATTTACTGGATCTAATCTCGGACCGCAAGGAATCCCGCCACTGTTCCAATTTGCCGCGTCACGCATAGCAGCATTTTGCACAGGGAAAATAATGCTGTTGGTCAAACAGTCCACAACCTTACTAAAATACAATGGACGGAGCACTCCTTGCCTGTCTCCAGAACACACTGCTTGTCTCTTACTAATTCTATGGAATTTTATGCCATCCTCAAGGGCTTTGGTTACATTAATATGAATATGCAACTGAAAATCTTTTTTGCTGGGTATACCCTGGGGTACACAAGTATAGCACAGTATAGAACGACCGTTCATCCCAGTAATACCATTTTGACGAATCTTGTGCCACGAAGCAAAAAAAGTTCCATGGACAATGCACTCAACTTCATCAGCAGAGCATATCTCTGACGTTTCCACCTGAAAAAAAAGTGAATAAATTTACACAAATTATATTCTTTTATCTAAGTAATTCACATATTCAAATTCTTTTAAACTGTACTACAATCAAGAATAAGGCTAGATTCCTCTCTACATTAAAATAATCGGACAGTCTTACTAATTTTGACCAAATCTCAGTAGTTGGTATTTCACCTCCCATAATTCCCATTACTTATTCTCAAATATACTACTACAATGTGGAGAATTATCTTCGTCTCCTGAGATTTACTTAGAGCATAATAACAGAACACTGAAACACAAGAAAGCAACAAAAATAATTCACATCATGGAAGGAGATATAAATAGATCGATAATGTCAACATGGTTCTGTGGGGGCTGTGGTAGCTCGGTGACTACTCGAATTGGGAAGCGTCATATTCTTGTCCGATCTAGCTGCTGGGCATATAGGACATCTAGCCTTAGTTCCCCAGCAACAACCTATCTGTTTCCACCCACATTTGATAAAGGATTAATAGTGACAAAATAAAAGAAAGAAAAAAATATGGTCTAGGAAGACATACCTGGCGAGTGTGTTGACTGAAAGTTCTTTTAGCGTCTACGGCTCCATTGGCATGACCTGAAGGAGGAGCCTCTTTCTGTACGCTGATGCAGAGACCAGATGGGCTTGGTAGCTGGTTAGGATCAGGAGGCTGAGGGCTATATGTCTCAGCACCCTGATTATTAATTGAATACTGCAATGAACAATGACATAGTTTATTATTACCATTATTATAAAAAAAAATAAAAAACACACACTATGTAATTACAAGAGCCATAACCCTTTTTTAAAGGGGAGTGGCTGAATCAAAGCAAAAAATTTTATTCCATGGGAAGAAAATACATTTAGTCAACTTATGACAGGCAGGGGAACACAAACTTAGGCTGTTAACTATTAGGTTCTGGCTAATGACATCCTATGCATTTGTGGTTAACTACCTTAACTATTAGCAGTTAGTAAATAGTTAATTCTACTTCTGCATTACCTAAAGATTCATAAACTATTCATTAAAGTTATTTATCTGAATGAAAGTTAAAGTTGAACTTGGAATGAAAGCAAACTCTAGTATACAGGGGGTCCTTGCTTTACACCGTCCTCTAGTTACGATGTTTTGTAGTTACAATGCATCTCCTATAAATTACTTTGCTTCTTTTTTTATAAGTTTTGACCTGTATTATGTCTCCCAAGCATAAAGCAGATTCTTCTGACAGAAGTGCTTCAAAGAAAAGGAAAGCCATCACCATGAAAGTGAAATTAGAGATAGTAAAATGCATGAAAAAGGGAGAAACTTTACTATTGCATTAGCACAGGTGATTATTGAGGTGTGTTCCGACTTACACTGAAATTCAGGTTACATCACATTTCAGGAATGGACCTCTGACATAAGTCAAGGACCCCCTGATACCCTTATCTATATAAAATAAATACTATTTTCTCTTTAAGCTCTATTCCAAGTTAATCAAGTAAAACACTTACTTCTAAATTTATATCCTTGACCATTATAACTCAAGTAGCTACCAAAGTAACAAGAATAAGTGACTTGCTTTCTACATATTTCTCAAGTTTCCACAAAAGCCTCCTGAAGCAAACTATCCTATTTCCGGATCTTGTAATGAAGAATAAGGCAAGGTTTACTCTTTCAAATAACCTAACCTAATTATCTTTACAAGGAAGTTTTAGAGGCATTAATTTTTACAAATAAGTATAGGGGTTTGATCATATTTACATGGGGTTCTGGGGTCACTCATCTTTACAAGATCATTATTTTCTTAAAAAGGCCTCATTCAGTACCTAGTTTTTTCTTCATTCTGTAACTACTTCAGACTGCAGATTTGGCAAGTGATAATATCACTATTCTACATTTATGTCCTTGAACTTTACAATAACAACTAAATTAGCAACAAATTAACAATACACTGGGATTTGCTTTCTGTCTATTTCCTACATATACAATGGTAGCAATCCCCATTGTCAGAGGGTGGCAGATTCAAAGCCCAAAAATGTACCAGAAGCTAATATACCTTGATCACTTCTCTTAGTTCCATGGAAACTAAAGGACTGCCGCAATTCCCCCAATTGCCACCCTGCTTAGGTCAACCACAGGGTAAGTGGAAAGGGATCTTCTGTTCTGAAGCCCAACAACCACTGTTAGTTTATCCATGCTGCTTCATCTAAACCCCCAGCACCCATCCATCCAGTTTCCTTTGCTATTTGGGGTGAAAAATCTCTTTGGACCACCTTACCAATATAAAATCTTTCTCAACTCATTCCTATCTTTTGCAGTCTTTTTTTCCTACGCCACTGAAGTGAGATAGGGTCTTACCCTTTGTTTATTCTCCAGTTCTCTAGTGTTTCCTCTGTTACTATATTGGTGCTGTTCTTGTTGTTGTCGTTGTGGCTGCTGTCTCCACTTCTGGTTCTGAGATGCCTGCTTAGCACCCCATACATATCCCTGCTTCTTGTTATACTGCAAATAATGATAAATCAGAATTAAAATTATGTACTGTATATTATATCTCGTTTTCTGAATCTTTGCTCACATCGCCTTCAACGGTAAATGCTGTATTTGGAATGCGAAGGCATATACCAGCTTCTCATCAGCAACGCTATAAACTTAGCCCTAATAACTTTTGCATTGACAGGAAGTCAAGCAGAGTGAACATTAGTACGCTTCTGATGTTCACGAAACATATGAAATGCGACTGATCCTGAGATTACTCCTAAATGCTCCTCTCACACAAGATAAAGTATGTAAAATACTTGATATTAGTAATACTGACAACAAAAGTGATAGCACAGATTCGTTCAGCAAGAGAGAAAGAGGATTTTCTGAAGAGAGTGATAGTTGCAATGATGACACGGCGATGCCAAGCAAATGGGTAATGAGTGGTAATAAAAAGAAATCCCTTTGATATTTTGTTCAGCTAATGGTGTAAAAAAAAAAAAAAGACCCCTTGGAATTTTTTGGATGACAAAATCTTTGCTTACACTGTTACAGAAACTAACAGATTTGTGAACCAGTAATTAGTGTAAACGATATGAGAAGTGTTAATTCTACAGGGCACTGATTCGAAGTTTGAATCTTCAGTGTGTTTCTATACAGTATATGTTAAAATATTTGACTTCATTTTTCAAATATATAATATTTGCTAATAAAAAGTAAGTAGGAATATTTTTTGTTTTCTTACTTGTTTTTAAAAAAGTACTTAATATATTACAATAATGAAAAATTGCGACCTACCTTTTATCAACAGCAAAGAAAGGTTGTTAGGTTAGGTTAGGTTAGTATTTGAGCTTGGCCATTAAGCTCACATTCCAACTCTTTTTGTTTTTTGGAAAAAAAAAAAAAAAAAAAAAAATCTGCCCTAATCGGGCCTAGGCACGAGGAAATAATTTAAAGAGAAACAGAGATGGGGAGGGCTGTGACTTGCTAGATTTAACTTAAACTAACCTAACCTTTCTTTACTGATAAAAGACAGGTCCCAATTCTTCATGAGCAGCTAATAAAAAAAAATACATAAATAAAAGCATATTAACCATCCTAGTTGTAATCGCCTCATATCAAGCAAAGAAGTGACAGTTTGGGAGTGGTCACATCTTTCAGAATTGAAAGGCAGCTAAATATCTAATTAAAACACGTAAACTTCAAGAAACTGCTAAAAATAATAATTAATGGCATGAAAAACATGTATACGCACAACATTCCACATTCTATCTTAATCTAATTCGCATTGCTTCCTTCAAAGTTGGTCACTAATTAAGAGATTTTTTTTAACCTCTTCCCAGGCAACGACAAAATGAACGAGTGTTCTCGTTCATTCAAGCTCTCTGTAAGCCTCAAGGCAGAGACGAGTATTTTAGTGTTAATCATACAAGCCCCATCCAAACTTACATTGTCTCAGCTTTTCCAGTAACAGATGATTTGTATAAACAATGGCTTCCCCTCAATTACCTCTCACTTCATACATCCAGAATTGCAAAATCTTTTGGAAAATAAATTTCTGCTGAAGAGGTTACTTAGCTTATCATAACATTAAAAATTTCAGGTGCTACCTTAATAGCAGTCATTCACTATAAATGTCTGGCTACTGAAGTGCTAACAGAAGTGTCTATCATAACATCAATAAAAATCTTCAAACTTAGCAAAGAATACAAATAAACAATATTAATTAAAAGAACAGTATTATCTCTTTATCAATCTGAAAGTAATTTCTTGCTAAGAAATATAACACTACTGTGTATCAATATACAAAAATCATAACCCTCTTATAAGGGGGGTGGCTCAGTCAAACCAAAAAACTTAACAGCTTGTGGTAGGAAAATACAAAGAGGGGGATTCCCAGTCCCCTTGCTCTGCCCCATTTAGTCGGATTTTACAATGTACAAGTGAACATAGAGGAGATATTGCTGCAAACCTCCGGAGGAGAAGACAAAATATAAATATAAAAACAACTTGTAAACAGACAGCTACCCAGTGTATACCTACGATGGCAGATAAACACTGTACAGGGTATTATCAATCAGAGGCCAGGCAACCTACGAGAATATGTAACCACCAGCAGGGCACTTGGATAGGCCTATATATAAGTGTCCATAAAGTCCGTGTGCATTTTAAAAAATGCTTAACTTTATGAGAATTTGTGCTAGAAAGAATCATTAAAAATTTTCAGAAAGAAGAAACATTTTAATTTTTTATTGTTTCATTATTCTTTTAAGTCTCCACATGTCCACCATCATTAGTAATACAAAGGGTAATACCATTTTGCAGTTCTCCAAGAACATTTGCCAAAAAATTTACAGTAATGCATAAAATCATATTAGTTACTTTAGGTTTCAAGTCTTCTAACGAATGAGGTATGGTTGCATACACAATTGTTTTCACATGTCCCCATAAAAAAATCTAATGGAGTCAAGTCTGGCAAACGTGGAGGCCATGAAAATGGTCCACTTCTTCCAATCCATCTGTTGGGAAATTTCTCATTTAGAAACTGTCTAATGCACAGATCAAAGTGGCAAGGTGCACCATCTTGCTAAAACGCTGTATTATCTATCAGTCCTAATTATTCAAGCTGAGGAATAAAATAATTCTGCAGCACATGTAAGTAGCCGTCACAATTAATATCACGACTCTCAAAGAAGAATGGCCCTATAATGTGGTTTTTTCCCAAAGCACACCACACATGAACTTTAGGTGAGCTTTTTCAAGTTCAACAGTTTCATATGGGTTTTCAGTTCCCCAAATTCGGCAATTGTGCCTGTTGACCTTGCCACTAATGTGAAATGTTGCATCATCAGAGAACATTAAGCTACTCAAAAATGCATCATCGTTGCTAAGGTTTTCACTGAAATGATGACAGAAAGTTAGCCATGCATGACAGTCCTCTTTTAACAACATATGATACAAATGGATTTTGCAAGCTTTCATGTGAAGTCTTGCCTGCAGAATGTTATGCACAGTGGACTTTGAAAGGCTATGCTCTAGTAATGCTGGTCTACCACCGACTGTGGCTTATCACTATTTTAAAAATATTGTGTTGAACAAATACTAAATAATTTTTTTTAAACTAGATACATTAAGCTTTCTAATACTTTTGCAGATTCTTTCCAGCACAAATACTTATAAAAGAAATTTTATGGACCTTATGTACACCCTGTGTGTGTGTGTGTGTGTGTGTGTGTGTGTGTGTGAGAGAGAGAGAGAGAGAGAGAGAGAGAGAGAGAGAGAGAGAGAGAGAGAGAGAGAGAGAGAGAGAGAGAGAGAGAGAGAGAGAGAGAGAGAGAGAGAGAGAGAGGAGAGAGAGAGAGAGAGAGAGAGAGAGAGAGAGAGAGAGAGAGAGAGAGAGAGAGAGAGAGAGAGAGAGAGAGGAGAGAGAGAGAGAGAGAGAGAGAGAGAGAGAGAGAGATATTTGACTACATCCTCTCCTCTACGAAAACTCTCTCCCCCTACACCTCTGTTTGATCGTGCCTGCTTGATGGCTATCCAGGCAAGGAATCGGGCTTACCAGTTTTACCAAGCCTCACCTTACCATTTAACTCGCTCTGCTTTTATTGTAGCTAGGAATTGCTGTACTGATCAGATTCGAAGGTCTAAGGCTTTCTTTATAAAAAAAAGTTGATGACCTTAATTCCTCTCCCACTGATGGTTCAAAGCTTGCTCTCCCACTGACAAAGCCACTCTGTTTGGTTTTCATTTTTCTATGACTCCATCGCACCTGTCCCTTAATATTTATCCCTCTCTAACCCTACGCCCTCCCTTATCCTTCTTTACGCAAAGTTCCTGAGGTTCTTCGCTCGCGAAAGACGTACCCATCTGGTCCCGATGATATCCTTGCAAGGTTCCTTAAGGAATTTGCAGACGAACTGGCTCCCGTGCTTTGCCATTTTTTCGCCTCATTCTGTCAACCAGTATCTATCCTTAAGCTTGGAAGGATGCTCTAGTTCAACCTGTTCCTAAGGGTGACCACTCTATTCCTTCAAACTACCGACCTATTGCCCTAACCTCTTCTATTGCTAAAGTTTTTGAAACATTGCTCAATGCTTACCTCATGAAATGCCTTGCATGTAACTCACTTACCTCCGATCTCCAGTAAGGTTTCTGCAAGGCAAGATCCACTGGTGACCTCCTGTCCTATCTTACTCATGTATGGTTAACTTCGCTGAGGAACTATGAGGAATCCTTTGTCGTTGCCCTAGATATCTCCAAGACTTTTGACAGAGTCTGGCACAAGGCTCTGTTGGACAAACTCCCCGCCTATGGCTTTAACCCTTCTCTCTGTCCTCCAGTTTTTTTTCTATACTGTTTTATATCTGTAGTTGTCAATGGTGCGACATCTAGCCCTTTCCCTGTTACTTGTGGTCTTCTACAGGGTTCTGTTCTTTAGTATTCTGATCCTTCTCTTCATCAATGATCTACAATCCCCATCTTTCTCTCTTCTTCATGCCTTTGCTGATGATTCTACCCTTCACTTTACCTATACCTTTTCTTCGCAACCTTTATCTGCTACTCGTAAGCAGTCTCGTATCACTCTTTCTTCTACTCTCAACTCCGATTTGCAGAGGTTATCTGAGTGGGGCACCCAAAATTTAGTTAAATTTAATGCCTGCAAGACACAGTTAATGGCTATCTCTTTATATTCTTCTCCTCCTGATAACCCTATTGTCTTCAAAACTAACAAAATTTACCCTCTTTAATTCTATCAACATATTAGGAATCCATATAGCCTCTAACTTGTCTTGGAGGAATCACATAATCCAAATTCCTAAATCAGCATCCGAAAAATTGGGGGTTCTGTTTCGTTTCCATCATTACTTTTCCTCTTTATAGTTACTTAATATCTATAAAGGTCTTATCCGTCCCTGCTTAGAATACTGCTCACACATCTGGGGTGCTTCTTCTTACACTTATTTCCTTGATAGGGTTAAATCTAAGGCAGTCAGACTCATTAATGATCCTTCTCTTACTTCTAATCTGGATTTTCTCTTTCTTCGCCGTAAGGTATCATCTTTTTCTTTTTTATCGCCACTACTTCCATTGCTACTCTGATGAGTTGGTGAGTTGCATCCCTTCCTCACTGCCGAGGCCACGTAATACTCGCCAAACGGCCTCATGTCACAGGTAGTGTGTGGAGATTTGTAGTTTGCAGGTGTGTCAGTGCTGCAACTGCTTTTTCCAATCTACATCCAGACCCCTGAACTCTCTACCTCCTTCTGTCTTCCCAAATTCTTATGACCTATCTTCCTTCAAAAAGCAGATCTATTGTCATCTCAGGGCCTAATCCTCCATGTCTCTAGGTCCTCTGTACTTTGCCTATTTTTTCGGTCTGTCGTTTTCCTTTGTGTATCATTACCTCATCTCTGCCTTGTTCTTGACCTTTTTCTTTCCTTCATCTTGGTGTTTTCTCGTGCCCGGCCCTTTATTGACTTGCGTCCATAAGAGCTTGGTGCTTTATGTAACACATGAGGGAAAATAAGATGCCATACAACACTAGAAAAGCATGTCATGCCACAGTAGATATTCTGCAGTCCATTTGGTTTTAAAAGAGGTCTGCAGAATTTGAATGCCATTTAATGTTATATCCACCCCGTTGCTTACTCGTCAACTGAAGAGGACTGAGCCTAAGGGGTTAAACTAAGACCAAAATAAAGAAAAGCAAAATATTGTCAGAAAAACAGACACACTAAGGAAATAAATCTTTCTTTTACCTGTCCACTGCATGCAATGTTCGAATCATCTAAAGATGTCCTACGATTCCCATGAGAGATGTTGATCATTGTAGCCCAATGAAGTCGATAACATCGTTTGGACGTTTTTGGGCAACCCAAGGTCATACCTTCGATGAAAGGTTCATCAAACAAAATATCATAGATGACATCAGCTTCTTTTTCTGCAGGCTGAATTCCTGAAAAAATCAGTGAGCGACTGAGAGTTGGAAAGTCAAATTAAAAGAAAAACAACTTAAGTCAGGCACCTACAACTCTTGACCTGTCAGTGCCAGATAGAAAACTACTTAATGAGGTAAAACTCAATGATCTGACACTATCTATTTAATAAAACCCTGAGAAAAGGCATTTAACAGTTATAAGGAATAGTGGCAGCCAAACCAAGGGAGGGGGTGTCTTGCAGATATTTAATGGGAAAAGAAGCCTCAAAATGGCAAACTTAAAAAAAAAATAATAAAAAAAAAAGACGGTATTATATCATGGGTTAGTGCAAGAGAAACAAAAGAATTAAGGAAGGAGCACAAGTGGAAGTGCAAAGAAGTAAACTGAGACAGTAATAAGATGAAAGGGATGAAAGTAGAAAAATAGGAAGAATAGTCGTCATATGATATTCAGGAAAATTATTTAAATAAGAATCCATTTGCTTATTTCAACATGGTATTACATCCTGCTGAACTCATCAGGATTGCCACAGGATGCAGTGGAGCTTAAACTCATCACAATGTTCCTTCAAATCTCTTCTATCATAAACTCGGGTCTTGTAAAGATGAGTAACCTCAAAACCCCACATAATGTTAAATAAACCTTTAAACTGTGAGGTTAGGTTAGCTTAGTTTGCGCTAAGTGACTTACCTACAAGACACGAATAACCCTAATGCACTCTGGGGTTACTCTCCTTTACAAGATCCAGCAACGTTTGTGGTAAGAAAAAATAGAGAGAGCAATGGACTGCCAGTCATATGCTTCCCTAAAATATTAACAATGATAATACAGCTTGGCAACTTACCAATAACAGTTCCTTTTGCCCCAAGGGGTACTGAGTAACCCTCTCTACAGTTGATGACTCTGTCGAACAATCTATACTTAACAGTGTGGTCAGGAGGGCTGCTACCTTGGAGTGGATTTGGCTGAAGATATAGAAAGTAAAATTTACTTTGACACTCTTTCAGGTTAAGATATTCAATAAGACAAACACTTATTATATATATAAATCAATTAAAAAATACATCTTAAACAGCATTCCAAACACTAGGTAATATAAATAATACGAATACTCTATTTTTAGCTCCAGTGCTCCTGAGTCTCATAAAATCTACCATATAAGGCAAAGAAGAAGGAAGTGGGAATCCCCTCTTTCATATTTTCCTACAACAAAGAGTCAAGCTTTTTGCTTTGACTCAGCCAATCCCCTTATAAGTGGGACTAAACCCACGAACAAACCAACCCGTGAACAAAACTTCGAAAAAAAATTTTCCCCAACCCACAAACAAAAATGTGTTGGCCAAGCCACCACGTGTCCCATTTGGCCGCCACGTGTGTTCCACTCGGCCGCTCACAGTTTCTCTCAGTTCTGCATGGGTGCCGCGCTGTGTGGTTCGTTAGTGATTCTTGCTTATTCTTCTAGTTTTTTCTCTTAATATAGCACTTATTATGGTGTAGTGGCATAGTGTATTTTCTTTCTTTATTTGGAGTGTTGTAGTGGTATG
>JAXCGZ010015710.1:2500-15000 GCA_037179515.1 Halocaridina rubra | reverse complement strand
TATATATATATATATATATATATATATACATATATATATATATATATATATATATATATATATATATATATATATATATATATATATATATATATATATATATATATATATATATATATATATATATATATATATATATATATATATATATATATATATATATATATATATATATATATATATATATATATATATATATATATATATATATATATATATATATATATATATATATATATATATATATATATATATATATATATATATATATATATATATATATATATATATATATATATATATATATATATATATATATATATATATATATATATATATATATATATATATATATATATATATATATATATATATATATATATATATATATATATATATATATATATATATATATATATATATACATATATATATATATATATATATATATATATATATATATATATATATATATATATATATATATATATATATATATATATATATATATATATATATATATATATATATATATATATATATATATATATATATATATATATATATATATATATATATATATATATATATATATAAATATATATGTATATATTTGTGCATATATATATATATATATATATATATATATATATATATATATATATATATATATATATATATATATATATATATATATATATATATATATATATATATATATATATATATATATATATATATATATATATATATATATATATATATATATATATATATATATATATATATATATATATATATATATATATATATATATATATATATATATATATATATATATATATATATATATATATATATATATATATATATATATATATATATATATATATATATATATATATATATATATATATATATATATATATATATATATATATATATATATATATATATATATTTGTATACATATATGTGTAAATATATATATATATATATATATATATATATATATATATATATATATATATATATATATATATATATATATATATATATATATATATATATATATATATATATATATATATATATATATATATATATATATATATATATATATATATATATATATATATATATATATATATATATATATATATATATATATATATAGTCTTGACCATACTTAGTACTAAGGAGAGTGGTGGTGTTCTTTGTGTTGGTGGTGTTAGTGGTTGTGGTGTTGGTGGTGGTGTCGTTGCTGGTGCTGTTTGTGGGTGTGCTGAGGATTTGTCTGCATCTGTCGCACGCAAGCAAACTAATTTTTAATTTAAGGAATGAGGTGGCCGCAGTCAGGCAGGAGGTCAGATCCTTAGCAGAGGAGAACAGGGATCTGAGAGGTAAGGTAGAGGTGTTAAACAGGAAAGGACATTTGAATAGTGAAGACGATTGGAAAGTTGTGAATGATGATTCAACCAAGATGGTTCTTAAGAAAAATGACAGTTTTCGACTACAAGTTTCTAATTCTTTTAGTTCACTTAGAGATGAATGTGACAGTGACGTCAGTAAATCTTCAGGACCCATAAAGTCAGATAGGTGTAGTAGCGACCGTAGAAATGGAGGAGGAAAAAGCTCTCAGGTCAAGAGCCTAGGTAAGTCTCCCAAAGTCGGAGTAACCCATCCTCCGGATAAGTCTCGTTCTCTTGTAATTGTAGGGGATTCACTGTGCAGATATGTAGACAGGAGAGTCAGGCAAAGAGTTAGAGGAAAATATTTTTTTCCTGTAGCAGGTATGCAGAAGGTGGGTGAGTCAATAATTAGCTGGATTGAGGATAAAGATGTTTTTTGTTTGATAGCTGGTGGAAATGATGTGCAGGATGGTAGAAGTGAGGAGCTGATTAGGTTGTATAGACAAGCCCTGGATAAGATCAGGAAATGGGGTGCAGTTCCAGTGATGTGTGGTATTCTGCCTAGGCTTAGCCAAAGTTCACACCGGTGGTTTCGAGCTATAGGAATTAATGCTAGGATGGAAGTCTTCTGACGGTAGAATAATATAGGTTTTACAGACAGGTGGTATCACATCACTAGTCGTAAACATATGTATGCAAGTGATGTAGTGCATCTTTCTGATTCAGGTGTCTCGGTATTGACTGGTATGATAGACTGAGCGGTAGTGGGGTTTTGTTAGATACAAATAATGAAGTAAATAATACTTGTGCAGAGAAATTAATCAGTAAGGGTTCAGTAAATAGTGGGTCAAATAACTGGGAGTTTAAGGATAATAACCATTTGTTACATAGAACAAATATTAACAAAAAGAATAGCCACAAGAAGGGTAAACCTAGAGAAATTTTAAAAGTATATTAAACAAATAGCCGTAGTTTAGGTAACAAGATAGAAGAACTGAGAGCCATAGTATGTAGTGAGAGACCGGATATAATATGCATTAGTGAAAGTTGGATTAATTTAGAGAGCAAACACCTTAAAGCTGAGTACATAATTACAGGATATAAACTTTATAATGCAGAACGCAGTGCAGATAGAAGAGGGGTAGGGATAATCAAGTGTATTAAAGATAGCCTCAGAAGCTGCATTAATTCTGGAATTAAGACAAATCTAAATTCAGAAACCTTATGGGTTGAAATTAAAAATAATATAGAAAGTCTAGTTGTAGGAGTAGTCTACAGACCACCTGATCTAGATAATATAAATTCGCAAATTATATACGATGAAATTTCTAAAGTGACCAGTTCAAAAAGAGTTTGCATTGTAGGCGATTTTATTTTTAGAAATATTCACTGGGAAACCATAACAGGTGATAGTAGCTCTAAGGAGTTTTTGGAAGTAGTAGAAGACAATTTCCTTTCTCAGCATGTACTTGAAGCAACACGGGGGGGGGGGTGAATATACTAGATTTAGTTTTTAGTAATAGAGAGAATATGGTTACAAATTTAGAAGTTGGTGAACTATTGTGCAACAGTGACCATGATTCCATTAGATTTAACATAATTTTCAAGGAAACTATAAAGGAAAATAAGAATATTGTTCCAAGCTTTAGAGCAGGAGATTTTGAGGGCTTAAAAACTAAATTATCTGATGAGGTATGGGAAGGGATTTCTGGGGTACAAATGTGGGTAGTTAATCCAGCAGGTCAGGTCGCAGGTAGCAGATTACCCCGAGAATGGAGTACCATAGGCCAAGGATTATCACAAGATAAGATTAATACAATAAATTCTCTCACAGGAAAGAACAGCAGTCTGTCAGTTAATATAAATTTGGATGAGGAATATAACAATTTTGTCATGACACTTAAGAATAGTCAGAGAGACTATATTCCCATGAAACATTTCAGATCAAGAAAATGACCCTAAATGGATGAACAATAGAATAAAGAATCTTATAGGTATTAAAAGAGGAATATACAGGAAACTAAAAAGAGGTGAAGAGCAGGTGAGGCAGCAATATATACAGTTAAACAGGGAAGTTAAAAAGATAGTTAGAGAGTCGAAAAGAAACTACGAAGTTAGAATAGCAGGAGAAGCTAAAGAAAATCCTAAAGGGTTTTATCAACATTATCAAACAAAATTTAAGGAAAAAGTCGGACCAATTGAAGTAGCCAATGGCCATATCACAGATGATGATAAAGTGATGTGTACAAGTTTAAATGATTATTTCTTATTTGTATTTACCAATGAAAACATGGAATATATTCCGGAAGTAGAATCCATTTACAAAGACAGTCCCGATTATACACTTAGTTCAATATATATTACGAGATAGGAGGTAATAAAAGAAATAGATAAATTGAAGGCTCATAAATCTCCGGGACCTGATGGAATATATGCTAGAATATTAAAGGAATGCTAGGAAGAGCTTAATTGTCCACTAACTGCATTATTTAATAATTCAATAAAATTAGGAACGGTACCCATAGAGTGGAAATTGGCAGATGTGGTACCAATATTTAAAAAAGGAGAACGAGTTAAAAATAATAATTATAAGCCGGTAAGCTTAACGTCAACAGTGGGTAAGATTCTAGAATCCATCATTGCTAATAAAATAAGGGCACATCTAGAATTACACACACTGATAAAACTTTCACAACACGGGTTTCTAGAGTGTTTTTCGTGCCTTACAAACTTACTGTCTTTTTATTCAGAAGTTTACGAGGCAGTAGATTGTGGCAAAGAATATGATACACTATATCTAGATTTTAGCAAAGCTTTTGATAGAGTTCCTCACGAAAGATTAGTTAAAAAGCTGGAAGCTCATAGTATAGGAGGAGCTGTTCTCAGGTGGATCAAAGAATGGTTAAAAGACAAAAACAGAGGCTTTGCATAAATGGAGAGAAATCGGAGTGGGTCTTGGTTATTAGCGGGGTACCACAAGGCTCGGTACTTTTTCCCCTATTATTCATCGTATATCTAAATGATCTGGATTCGGATATCAGTGGTAGCCTAGTAAATTCGCAGATGACACTAAAATAGGTAGCATTATAAATGGAGAAGAAGATATTCATGCTTTTTTATCTGAATGGTCAGACAAATGGCAAATGGAATTTAATGTTGAAAAATGTAAAGTTGTTAAAATTGGTACTATAAAAGACTATACGAGTTATAAGCTAAATACCCATGAAATCATGAGTTCTCAGTGTGAAAGGGATTTGGGAGTTCTTGTGAGTAGTAATCTTAGGCCAAGAGATTATGTACAGCAGTCAGAAATAAAGCAAACAGAATTTTAGGATTTATCTCAAGAAGTGTTGGCAATAGAACGGAAAAAGTTTATTTTGCAGCTCTATCTTGCATTAGTTAGGTCCAATTTAGATTATGCTGTGCAATTCTGGTCACTCTATTATAGGATGGAAATTGAATCCTTGGAGAGAGTGCAGTGAAGAATGACCAAGACGATACACAGTATCAGAAATCTACCATATGAGGACATAAAAAAAAACTTAATCTGCATTCTATAGAGAGGCGCACAGTTAGGGGGGATATGATTGAAGTGTATAAATGGTTTAAAGATATTAACAAGGGTGATATTAATAAAGTTTTAAAAATTCATTATCAAACCAGAACTCGTAATAATGGATTAAAGATTGATAAGTTTAGGTTCAGAAGGGAAAGTGGTAAAAATTGGTTTGGTAATAGAGTAGATGATGCATGGAACAGGCTTCCTAGTAGGATAGTAAATGCCAATACCTTAGACACCTTCAAATGTAGATTAGATAGACATATGACAGAGGTAGGGTGGGTGTGAATAGGTTATTGCTTATTAGAAAAATTATAAAAAGAAAAATAGAATACATAAGTAGAGTAGAATAGAATAGTTTAGACATGCTGAAAATATCATTCAAAAATGGAGCTGCCTCGTGTGTGCCAGTAGGCATGTTGCAGTGTCCCTTATTCTTATGCTCTTATGTTCTTATAAATACGGTTTTCAAGCTTAACGAAGCATACTAGAATTTATAAACATAATAATTTTTTTGCTAGTTTATTGCTGCTTGGAATGTTGTATTTTCTGTGAGAACGAGGTTCGCTTTTCTACTAAGATATTTGCAATTGAAATTAAATTTTATTACGTCTACACAAAGCATCAAGTTTAGTTCCTGCAGTCATCAGTTTAGTTCCTGGGTTCATCCAGTGAGGACGTGCTTCCAGTAGCTCTAGTCTTGACCATACTTAGTACTATGGAGAGTGGTGGTGTTCTTTGTGTTGGTGGTGTTAGTGGTAGTGGTGTTGGTGGTGGTGTCGTTGTTGGTGCTGTTTGTGGGTGTGCTGGGGATTTGAATCTGCGTCTGACGCAAGCAAACTAATTTTTAATTTAAGAAATGAGTTGGCCGCAGTCAGGCAGGAGGTCAGATCCTTAGCAGAGGAGAACAGGGATCATATTCACTGTCATGAATATGACAGTGGCGGCAGTAATTCTTCAGGTCCCATGGAGTCAGATAGGTGTACTAGCGACCGTAGAAATGGAGGTGGGAAAAGCACTCAGGTCAAGAGCCTAGGTAAGTCTCCCAAAGTCGGAGTAACCTATCCTCCGGATAAGTCTCGTTCTCTGGTAATTGTAGGGGATTCACTGTGCAGATATGTAGACAGAAAAGTCAGGCATAGAGTTAGAGGGAAATATTTTTTTCCTTGAGCAGGTATGAAGAAGCTGGGTGAGTCAATAAATAGCTGGATTGATGATAAAAATGTTGTTTGTTTGATAGCTGGTGGAAATGACGTGCAGGATGGTAGAAGTGAGGAGCTGATTAAGTTGCATAGACAAGCCCCGGATAAGATCAGGAAAAGGGGTGCAGTTCCGGTGATGTGTGGTATTCTGCCTAGGCTTAGCCAAAGTTCAGAGTAGTGGTCTCGAGCTATAGGAGTTAATGCTAGGATGGAAGTCTTCCGTCGGGAGAATAAAATAGGTTTTATAGACTGGTGGGATCACTTCACTAGTCGTAAGCATATGTATGCAAGGGATGGAGTGCATCTTTCTAATTCAGGTGTCTCGGTATTGGCTGGTATGATAGACAAAGCGGTAGGGGGTTTTGTTAGATACAACTAATGAAATAAGTAATACTTGTGCAGAGAAATAAGTCAGTAAGGGTTCAGTAAATAGTGGGTCAAATAACTGGAAGTTTAAGGATAATAACCATTTGTTACATAGAACAAATATTAACAAAAAGAATAGATACAAGAAGGGTAAACCTAGAGAAATTTTAAAAGTATATTATACAAATAGCCGTAGTTTAGGTAACAAGATAGAAGAACTGAGAGCCATAGTATGTAGTGAGAGACCGGATATAATATGCATTAGTGAAAGTTGGATTAATTTAGAGAGCAAACACCTTAAAGCTGAGTACATAATTACAGGATATAAACTTTATAATGTAGATCGCAGTGCAGATAGAAGAGGGGGAGGGGTAATTATGTATATTAAAGATAACCTCGGAAACTGCATTAAGTCTGGAATTAAGACAAATCTAAATTCAGAAACCTTATGGGTTGAAATTAAAAATAATATAGAAAGTCTAGTTGTAGGAGTAGTCTACAGACCACCTGATCTAGATAATATAAATTCGCAAATTATATACGATGAAATTTCTAAAGTGATCAGGTCAAATAGAATTTGCATTGTAGGCGGTTTTAATTTAAGAAATATTAACTGGGAAACCATAACTGGTGATAGTAGCTCTAAGGAGTTTTTAGAAGTAGAAGAAGACAATTTCCTTTCTCATGTACTTGAAGCAACACGGGGGGTGAATATACTGGATTTAGTTTTTAGTAATAGAGAGAATATGGTTACAAATTTAGATGTTGGTGAACCATTGGGGAACAGTGACCATGACTCCATTAGATTTAACATAATTTTCAAGGAAACTATAAAGGAAAATAAGAATATTGTTCCAAACTTTAAAGCAGGAGATTTTGAGGGCTTAAAAACTAAATTATCTGATGAGGTATGGGAAGGGATTTCTGGGGTACAGATGTGGGTAGTTAATCCAGCAGGTCAGATCGCAGGTAGCAGATTACCCCGAGAATGGAGTACCACAGGCCAAGGATTATCACAAGATAAGATCAATTCAGTAAATTCTCTCACAGGAAAGAACAGCAGTCTGTTAGTTATTATAAATTTGGATGAGGAATATAACAATTTTGTCATGACACTTAAGAATAGTCAGAGAGACTATATTCCCATGAAACATTTCAGATCAAGAAAATGACCCTAAATGGATGAACAATAGAATAAAGAATCTTATAGGTATTAAAAGAGGAATATACTGGAAACTAAAATAGAGGTGAAGAGCAGGTGAGGCAGCAATATATACAGTTAAACAGGGAAGTTAAAATGATAGTTAGAGAGTCGAAAAGAAAATACGAAGTTAGAATAGTAGGAGAAGCTAAAGAAAATCCTAAAGGGTTTCATCAACATTATCAAACAAAATTTAAGGAAAAAGTCGGACCAATTGAAGTAGCCAATGGCCATATCACAGATGATGATTAAGTGATGTGTACATGTTTAAATGATCATTTCTTATCTGTATTTACCAATGTAAACTTAGAATATATTCCGGAAGTAGAATCCATTTACAGAGACAGTCCCGATAATATACTTAGTTGAATAAATATTACTAGAGAGGAGGTAATAAAAGAACTAGATAAATTAAAGGCTCATAAATCTCCGGAACCTGACGGAATATATATATATATTTTTTTTAAGAGTGTGACACTGGGACAGGCAGAACCTGCCCTCATCAACAAAGGCCCGGGCACGAGAAAATACCAAGACGAAGGAAAAGAAAAAGGTTAAGGGCAAGGCATAGATGAGGAAACGTCACACAAAGGAAAACGACAGACAGAAAAAACAGTCAAAGTAAAGAGGACCCAGAGATATGGAGGACTAGGTTCTGAGATGACGATAGATCTGCTTTTTGAAGAATGAAAGGTCATAAGAATTAGGAAAGACAGAAGGAGGAAAAGAGTTCCAGAGTCTTGAGGTAGATGGGATGAAGCAGTCGCTGCAGCGACCAATCCGCGAGCTACAAATCTCCACTCAGTACCTGTGAGATGAGGCCGCTTGGCGAGTGTTACGCAGCCTCGGCAGTGGAGGAGGGATGCAACTCGCCAACTCATCAGAGCAGCGATGGAAGTAGTAGCGATAGAAAAGCGAAAGGGAAGATACCTTATGGCGAAGAGAGAGAGAATCCAGGTTAGAAGTAAGAGAAGGGTCATTAATGAGTCTGACTGCCTTAGATTGAGCCCTATCAAAAAGATAAGTAAAGGAAGAAGCACCCCAGATGTGTGAGCAGTATTCTAAGCAGGGGCGGATAAGACCTTTGTAAATTTTAAGTAACTGCAATGAGGAAAAGTAAACGAAAACGAAACAAAACCCCCAATTTTTTGGATGAAGATTTGAAATTTGGATTATGTGATTCCTCCAAGACAAGTTAGAGGCTATATGGATTCCTAATATATTGATAGAGTTAAGAGGGTAAATTTCATTAGTTTCGAAGACAATAGGGTTATCAGGAGGAGAAGATAAAGAGGTAGCCAGAAACTGTCTTGGAGGCATTGAATTTAACTAAATTTTGAGTGCAACATTCAGATACTCTCAGCAAATCGGAGTTAAGAGTAGAAGAAAGAGTGATACGAGATTGATTACGAGTAACAGATGAAGGTTGTGAAGAAAAGGCATAGGAAAATTGAAGGGTAGAATCATCGGCAAAGGCATGAAGAAGAGAGGAAGATGGGGATTGTAGAAGATCATTGATGAAGAGAAGGAAGAGAGTAGGTGAAAGAACAGAGACCTGTGGAACACCACTGGAAACAGAGAAAGGGCTAGATGTCGTGCCACCAACAACTACAGATATAGAACGGTCAGTAAGAAAACTGGAAATCAGAGAACAGAAAGAAGGGGTAAAGCCATAGGCAGGAACTTTGGCCAACAGAGCCTTGTGCCAGACTCTGTCAAAAGCCTTAGAGATATCAAGGGCGACGACAAAGGATTCCCCATAGTTCCTCAGAGAAGATGACCATACATGAGTAAGATAGGACAGGAGATCACCAGTGGATCTTGCCTTGCGGAAGCTGTACTGGTGATCGGAGGAGATAAGTGAGTTAGATTCAAGGCGTTTCAAGAAGTGAACATTGAGCAAAGTTTCGAAAACTTTAGCAATAGAGGAGGTTAGATCAATAGGCCAGTAGTTAGAAGGAATAGAGCAGTCACCCTTCTTAGGAACAGGTTGAACTAGAGCATGCTTCCAAGATGAAGGATAGATACTGGTTGACAGAATGAGGTGAAAAAGACGGCAAAGCACGAGAGCCAGTTCATCTGCAAACTCCTTAAGGAACCTTGCAGGGATACCATCGGGACCAGATGCCTTGTTTGTCTTTAGTGAACGAAGAACCTTATGAACTTTGCGTTAAGAAAGGATAAGGGTGGGCATAGGGTTAGAGAGGGGAAAAGACTGGGGAACACGTGCGCTGGAATCGTTGATAGAAGAGTTGGCAGAAAAATGAGAGCCAAAGAGAGTGGCTTTGTCAGTGGGAGAGCAAGCTATAGAACCATCAGAATAAATGAGAGGGGGAAAGCTTGAGTTACAGAAGTTATTGGAGAGGTTTTGGGCTAAGGACCAGAAGTATTTGTCAGTGGGAGAGGAATTAAGGTCATCAACTTTCCTTCTTATAAAGGAAGCCTTAGACCTTCGAATCTGAGCTGTACAGCGATTCATAGCTATAATAAAAGCAGAGCGAGTTAAATCGGAAGGAGAGGCTTGGTAAGATCGGTGAGCCTGATTCCTAGCCTGGATACCATGGAGCAGGCACGGTCAAACCAAGGTTTAGGGGGAGAGAAAGTTTTTGTAGAAGAGGGGATGTACGCCTCCATTCCTGCGGTCATGGTCTCGGCAACTTTTACAGCTACCCGATCAGGGCTGCGGGACCGAAAGCAGTAGTCATCCCATTGAAAGTCAAAGAGAAAGTTATGCCAATTTTCATATTGGGTTCGTTGAAAGTGCCAAAGGCAACATACAGTAGGAGGGAGTGGTGGTGGGGGAGCGAAAATAGAAGAGACAGAGATCATGGAGTGGTCAGATTTACCAAGAGGGGAAAGCACAGAATAAGAGTAGTTTGAAGGGTTAGAAGTAAAAAATAGGTCAAGAGTGTTTGCAGCATGTTCGTGACGATCAGGAACGCGAGTTGGATGTTTGATAATTTGCTCCAGATCGTGAGTAATAGAGAAAGCAAGAGCTTCGCTTCCTCCCACATCGGTGTGAGAAGAATGAAGCCACTCACTGTGGTGTACATTGAAGTCTCCAATGTAGAGAACTTCGGCATGTGGGTGAGAAGACAGCAAGGACTCATGGCACGAGGAGAGATATTCAAAGAAAGACACAAACTCGGTGGAGTTTGGAGAACAGTAGCAGAAGCAAAGGATGATAGTGGTAGTGGAGAGATAGACTTTTAGCCAGAGAACATCAAAGTCAGGAGATTCAAGGTCCATGAGCCTCACAGTAGGAGTGTTAATGTTGCAGTAAGCACAGACCCCACCTTTGGAACGAAAACGAGTTTACAGATTATAGTGGGAGATTTGGAAAGGGTCAGTGGAAGCATGTATAGACAACTGGGTTTCAGATAGGAGGAGGAGGTTAGGGAGGAAAGTGTCCAAGTGCTGTTCCACAGACGAAAGATTAGAGTTCAGCCCACGAATGTTTGAATAGTGAAGAGTGAAAGAAGCAGATCTATTGGGAGGTGCAAGGTTAAGAGCAGAACCATTACTACCACCAGGCGTGTCTGCCCTCAAGCCAATGGTGGAGTCAACACGATCCCCGGAGATTCTTCGCACCCCACTATGCCGGGCACTGGAAGCCATTAGTTGTAAACCTTCCATAAATAATGACAAAATGTGAGGTAAAGGAAAGTAAAAGAGACAGATGTGCAGAATGTTGTGACTTGTCAAATGTAATGGAATAGCAAGAGATGTGTAATGAATATGCCAGAATATTCAGTGTAGATGTAGGCATGAGGAAAGAGCCGTCCTGAAGGAAGACTCAACCTGGAACTGTCTGGACCAGTCCTAGTTGCATCCTAATACCTTCAGTCGTAGTCTTTCAATGGCCAACCTACCATCCAATATGCTAGAATATTAAAGGAATGCAAGGAAGAGCTTAGTTGTCCACTAACTGCATTATTTAATAATTCAATAAAATTAGGATCGGTACCCATGGAGTGGAAATTGGCAGATGTGGTACCAATATTTAAAAAAGGAGAACAAGTTAAAAAGAATAATTATAGGTCAGTAAGTTTAACGTCAATAGTGGGTAAGATTCTAGAATCCATCATTGCTAATAAAATAAGGGCACATCTAGAATTACACAGACTGATAAAACTCTCACAACACGGGTTTCTAAAGGGTTTTTCGTGCCTTACAAACTTACTGTCTTTTTATTCAGAAGTTTGCGAGGCAGTGGATTGTGGCAAGGAATATGATACAATATATCTAGATTTTAGCAAAGCTTTTGATAGAGTTCCTCACAAAAGATTAGTTAAAAAGCTGGAAGCTAATGGTATAGGAGGAGCTGTTCTCAGGTGGATCAAAGAATGGTTAAAAGACAGAAAACAGAGGGTTTGCATAAATGGAGATAAATCGAAGTGGGGCTCGGTTACTAGCGGGGCACCACAAGGCTCGATACTGGGTCCCCTATTATTCATCGTATATCTGAATGATCTGGTTTTGGATATCAGTAGTAACCTAAGTAAATTCGCAGATTACACTAAAAAAGGTAGAATTATAAATGGAAAAGAAGACATTCAGCTTTACAGGAAGATCTAAATAAATTATCTGAATGGTCAGACAAATGGCAAATGAAATTTAATGTTGAAAAATTGAAAGTAGTTAAAATGGGCACTATAAAAGACTATACGAGTTATAAGCTAAATACCCATGAAATCATGAGTTCTCAGTGTGAAAGGGACTTGTGAGTTCTTGTGAGTAGTAATCTTAAGCCAAGAGAG